>JBBPLL010000312.1:0-34707 GCA_038089755.1 Leccinellum rugosiceps | reverse complement strand
CTCAATTGTGTATATCACCTTATGAGACAGATGCTATTTTACAAAGTATATCTGTAAATATAATGGCAACTTGAAGTCAGTACCATGTTGTTGATGTATGTATCATATGGTAACCAATCTGTCATTTGTATAAACCCATATAAGCCTATCTATAGATTGTAAGACTGTTCCAATAAGGATCAGGCTGGGATAAATGGCTGATTGGATATCAGCCACTTGAACTTTTCATGATGTGTTGGAGCATCTGTTATGATCACTCCTATTTTTTCTTATTTGATTATGGTTTCCCCTACTTAAACCCAAACACCTGTTTTCCCCTCTTCCTCAATCCTCCTTGTGCTCAGGCTCTTGATCACATCTTGTATGAATAGACCATAACAACTATCTTTGGTGCATCCATACCAGACAAGTATCCCTGACAGTATCCCTCTTCACACAGACAGCCTGAGCAGACTGTGACTCCACACATCCTTCCTATGAGATATATCATGCAGGTGTATGATCTGTACAATCTTGGGGTATTCTGAAATTCAAGAGAATGCAAATAGATTACATCAAACCAAGAATGTGGCTCTGAAAATTTTTGATATGAAGTCCTCGAAATTGAATTGAAATCCGCAAATTGATCATGATCTCGTGAACACAAGGAACTATCTAAAGAACCACAATGTGATAGCAAGGTGGAACATGATAATAATATGAAGAAAAAGAAAAGAAACGCAGGAGGCTATATCAATGTGGCTCCCCCATTTTGCTGCTGCATATTCGAGTTATCTTGACCGAGACGGACGGACGGATTGAATGCGTTGTTGCCGAGTGCAGGTCCAAACGCAGGAAGGACACCAGTTGCATTGCTTAGCACCTCAAACGGTAGTGTCGATGCAGAGGACACGAATGCATTTCCAGCGGAGGGGGCAGCCGTTGCAGCAAACATTGTTGTCCGAAACGGGTTTGCGGCTCCGAGACCAGTAGCCTGTGGTCGCAGACCAACACCCGGTCCGGAACCTCCGATTGCACTCTGTGGTGAGGCTAGGTGTAAGCCTGTTGGTTGCGAGTTCATGTTTCCAATTGCGCTATTGTCCTTGCCCATGCTCGACCCAGGTACAGACGCATTGATTACCAGGTTCGTAGGTAATGAGGAATTAGGCGAATGGGTGGCTGGTTGTGCATTCGCAGTGGGCGTTGTAGTGCCAGATTGAGGTATCGGGGGGAGAGACTCCAGCAGTGAAGCACCAAAGCTGGAAGTGGGTTTGAACGGCTTTACCCCACCGAAACCAGTCATCTGAGGTTTGATAGGTGCGGCCACAGGGATGGAGGGAGCATATGAAGAACTGGCTACATTGGTCGGTTGTGAAAATTGAGATAGGAATAGCGAGTCCGAAGCACTCGAGGCCGTGGTTGTAACAGGATTCAAAGGATGCGAACCAAAGTGGTTAGGATCACCACCAAGGGAGGTGGCGTTTTCTCCAGGTTGGTTCGTGAACGCGAACGAAGACGCAACCGAGGAGATGGTTGAATCTGTTATTCCAGTAGTTGTGCTTAGTGCCCTGGAACTGATGGTAGTAGTCGACTGCGATTCGGGAAACGGTTGGCTACTGCCCATGCCTGACCGCCCGAAACTCGTGGAGAGCTCCAAAAGGGTTGGTGGCTTAGGAACAGGCGGGGTGGGAGTAACCGGAACACCGAATGGATTGCGTGAGCCTGTCTGGTGTGATTTTACAGGCTGTGCCATAGGAGCATTGGCAAGCGGCGTGGATGCCGGTCGCAAAGGAACCTCTGATGACGGCCCGTTTTGTCCAAATTGTGCACTCGAAGGCGTCGGTTGTCGGACCTGCACAAGTTGTCCGGTCGGCTGCGACTGTACATCGCGTGACATCCGGAAAAGGGGATCCGGTTGAGGCAGAGGCGGTGGGGCCATCGGTGGGATCCCGTTTTCATTGAACATAGGTATTCCAGTTGACTGCGGAAGGAGCATACTTTGTCTGAAGGGATTTATGCCGGTGGGTTGAGGTTGCAGAAATGCGACAGTCGGACTATATTGCAAACCTGTGGCTTGTGTGGGAATGAATGTCGAGAATGGCCGGTGCTGGGGGCCTTGCTGTGACGGAACACCGAAGCCATTGGTGTGGGAGGATGACGATGGCAGGGTCGGATGTGATTGCTGTACAAACTGGGAAGGCATAGGGGGAAAGCCTGCAGATTGAACCTGTAGTTGTGTACCAAATGGTTGAGAAGTGAAGGCACCGGTCATTTGTCGCTGAACGAAAGGGTTATGTACTGCCTGCTGCTGGAAATGATTGCCAGTAGAGCTGCACATTGTGTTACAAATAGATCGGTAGCATCAAGACGAAACTCACCTGCTAGCAGTGGGGTTGAAAATAGGGGTTTGTTCCTCCTCGATAGAGTTGAAAAAGTCTGCCATAGCACGGTTGGTATCAGGCTTGCTGGTAGCACCTGGCGGTGGAGATGGTGGTTTAGCCGATGTGCTGGGATATGTCGAGTTCGATGTGGTAGGAGTATCTTGGATAAGAGCAAGTCAGAATTGAACTACATATTGTCGACGAGCGTGGTACCTTTAGTTGAATGAACCGGGGCTGCGGCGTTGCGATCTTTAGGATTGCTGCTGTTGCCCACTTTACTTGCTCTGTATTCGACCCTATTCCGCTCAAAGTTTGGGTCATTGAGATACTCTTGGAGGGAATTCGCCAGCGAAACTGGGGCCTGTGATTCCATTAGAACCGACTTAGCGGGGAACGTGGGTGTTGCTACCCACATGCTTCAGGTTTGGTATTGGAACGTTTAAGAGATTCTGTAGTTTCTTTGCGACACCAAGGTATTCGACGACCCGTTCGGTTTGACCGCAGAAATTACGATAGATGCTCAAGGCTTGTTCTGCATCGTATTTTGACATTTCAAAATAATGTTCTGGGGGTCAATGAATATGGGAGAGTCAATATGTGGACGGCACTCCTCACCAAGTACGTTGATCACGCCTTCGTTACCCGCCTGGAATAGGATGAGGAGATCCTTGACAAGCATCCTCAGAGCAGTGATGGTTAGCTCATCCTCGAGGTCGTCCAGATAGAACTGAACGGATGTATCTTATTAGCCGGTGAAAGACAATCTATCTGGCTGGGACTTACACGACATTCTACGAGTGAGTCGATCATTGTTTGTACTGTCTTTGTCTCTCTAAGGAGGCCCTTTTCAACCGTCATTACACGGAGTTTGCGACCCATGATCGTCTTGCTTCTCTGAGGAAGTTTAGATTTGGACGATGCTTTGGAAGGCGGTGCGGTGGTGTAGGCCATGTCTTCTTCGATGGAGTTATTGACGCGCATGTCACGATTTGTCTCTGCCTGTACTCTGATTGCATCGTGCTTCAATTCCCTGTATGCTCGTATGCGAGACTCGAGATATAGTGCGTAGTGTTGCATGTTCTGGGGAGCATTGTAGCCTACGACGACGACGGTAAGCGGGTGTATGAGTGAGACCAGCCATGAATGGGATCACCTTCCCAGTTTCCGGCAGAGACGTTGCGCAAGCGGAGGACCTCCGAAGAGCAGAGGTGAGAGAGGACGTTGTCGGTCGCACCGTTGCGAATCATTGTATGCAGTACAATCAATGCCTTGAAGACGACCTATGTGAATCGAGGTGAGGAAAGGAACTGGGTCAAGTAGACTCGTTGCGCACTATGGCATTCGGTTCGCGGAGACGAGGAACGAGTGCTTTGCAGACATCGTGAACGGCGCCATCCTCTGACCAGGTCGCGGCAATGATGGGATCGAGATACTAGTAAGAGTTACTAAGCAGTGAGCGGTCGAGGTGTCCAATCAGCGCACCTTTGCCTTTGGAGGGGCCGGCTTCGGCTTGCAGGCCAACTTGACGACCTTGTCAAAGCTAGACATTATTGCAGTAAGAAGGGGAAGGGGGTCTCTGAATTTCCTTGATTGAATTCAAACTCAGCTAACCCCCCCTTCGCTTATGGCTTGCATATACCCTCGTCGTGGCGTCACTATCCGCCACGTTGCGTTCGCGTTGGCGTTCGCGGTCGCGTTGTGGACGCTCTATTACACTTACCTGAGGAGCAGTCGGACACTCTTTCCGCAGGAGCAGGTCTTCTTTTGGTCCCCCGAGTCACCCGAAATCTGGGCGGACAGGGCTATTCAGGTAAAGGATGCGTTCTTGCACGCCTATCATGGCTACGAGCGTCACGCTTTTCCCCATGACGAACTGCTGCCTGTCTCCAACACCAGCGTCGACAAGTATGCACTACCCAAAATGACCCGCTCATTGCGCTGACTCGAGTGGCATTAGCTTCAACGGCTGGGGTGTGACAGTCATCGACTCCCTGGATACCATGCTCATCATGGGCCTGGAGGACGAATATATGCGTGCCATGCCCATGATCAAGGCCACTAACTTTTCTTTGCCCTCTGTATGTTTCTTCAAAGTGCTTGTGTTGCATGATCAACTGATTCTGATAGAATACGAACGTGCCTTTCTTTGAAACCGTCATCCGTTATCTGGGTGGTCTCTTGTCCGCTTACGCACTTTCTGGTAACGATATTTTGCTACACAAAGCAGACGAACTCGCAACCAGGCTTTCACCCGCCTTTGATACATCCCCCGGATTCCCCGTCTTTGCCGTAGACACTTACAAGTACGCAAAGTCCACATTCATTACTTGTCATCTCTTATCGTCATGCTCTCAAGCTCTACTACGAGTTCCCATTGGAAATCCGCCCCTGGCATGCTCGCAGAAATAGCTTCTTTCCAGATGGAATACGAGTATCTAGGTAAAGTCACAGGGAAGAAAGCATACGTCGACCGTGTCAGCGTTATTCCATGATCTTTTCTCTGTACGCCTGACGGATTTTCATAGGCGGACACCGTGACTAGGCTTTTTCATAACGCTAATCTTAGTTCATCTGGAGGCATGTATCCAACTACTTGGAATCTACGTAACGGCAAGCCTTCAAAGTGTACGTCGTCTCATCCTACAGTCCGGAACTCGCTCACCTTTACCTTTTAGTTAAACTTTCGGTTGGAGCCGCCGCCGATAGTGCTCACGAATATACCCTCAAGCAGTTTTTGCTTACTGCAGGCTCAGATAGAGCCAATCTTGAAATGTGTCAGTTCCTTTCTCTACCTTAACCGCCTCCTCACTGTACCTCTCCAAGATTTGAGATTTACTACTCACGTCATCAACAATCTCCTCTACATCTCTCCTCAACGCCGACTACTTTACGTCACAGACACGACAATCAGCGGAAACAAGACTGCAACCTCGCATTCCTTTGAACACTTGTCTTGTTTCTTCCCCGGCCTATTGGCGTTGGGGGCACACCTCCTTCCTTTGAACAACCTTGATTCGATTGGGATTAATTTTACACAACTCGGCGACGATCTCCCTCTGCAACATCGTCTAGGATATCAAACTCTCGCCGAATTTAATCTCTCAGACCTACATCTCTGGGCTGCTGAGGGTATTGCCCAGGCGTGTTATCTTTCATACGCGGACCAACCCTCCGGACTGGGACCGGAGGCTGTTACCATGCGTATTGGCAAATATGGTGAGATCAGGTGGATGGATGCAATGCGCGAGTGGCGTGCACGCGGCCGGTTAGGTTCACCGCCTGGCGTGGGGGACAAGCATCCCTGGGTTGGGAATCCAAAGACAAGGACTATAAAACAGAAGCAAGCCGACACCATCTCGAGAGATTATGGAATCAAGAACACAGATTATTATTTGCGGCCTGAGGTTTGACTGGTTCTTTCGTACAATGATGTTCCTGAGATCGTCTCTCCCAGGCCATCGAGTCGTTTTACATTTTATGGCGGACGACAGGGGACGTGAAATGGCGACATAGAGGATGGAACGTCTTCCAGGCCATCGAGCGCATCGCAAAGACACCATCGGGGTATGGCAGTGTGGGAAGTGTCAATTCTTTGGATTTCACCCTACAGGACTCGATGCCTAGGTTAGTCCATACAAGTGCTGCATAATCGCCTGCTCATCACTTGATATTAGTTATTTCCTGGCCGAGACGCTCAAATATCTCTACCTTTTGTTCTTGGACGATGATATTCTTCCTCTAGACAAATGGGTATTTAACACCGAGGCTCACCCCTTTCCCGTATTCGCGTAGACGGAAACAGAGAAGGAGAATGAACTTCGCGGACTATCCTTTCCCTAGAATCGTTAACAAGCATGTGATACATCGTTTCGGTGTGGGTACTTTGTCATGTCAATGTCGACGTTTCGGGCCGCCGGGCCGCCGTAGTCACCGTGCGCCCACCTGCGATCAGAAATTGCTGACGGAATGAAAGTTGAGCAAACCCCGCCCCACCTTGATAAGACAATTCTCTCTACGCAAAAAACCCATTGTTCGCTCTGACTAGTACCATGACACGCCTCGAGCACGGCGAGTTTGTCGGTTCTTTGGACTGTGGAACGACGTGAGTTGCCAGGAGCCGCTTGCAAATCACGAAAGTCATCACCCCCTGATATTGATCCTGCAGCTCGGTCAGATTCATCATCTTCGACCGATATGCCAATATCGTCGCACAATCTCAGGCAGAATTTCCTCAGTATTATCCACATCCAGGGTGAGCGAGAATTCCGAAAGCTAACATCTCGGGCCGATCACCTAATTTTTGCTAGATGGCACGAGCATGATCCCGATGAGATATACGAGGTTTCGGAAGCTTGTATCGCTGATGCTTGCGAGCGCTTGGAGGGCAGCGGCTGGGCAAAGGACAGCGTCAAGGTGATAGGTTTGTAACTATGGATTTTTTGCATGCCTGGTAGTGCCTTACTGTAAAGTTCTTTCTCAAAAAAGGCATCACGAATCAACGAGAGACGGCTGTAGCATGGCATCGCCGGACCGGAAAGCCACTCTGCAAAGCCATCGTGTGGACGGACTCGAGGACTAAAAACACGGTTGCACATTACGAACATGTGCTCGAAAACACCGGTCTTGAAGTCGCGTCGGGTCAGTTCAAGAAGGGAGAGGAGGGCGTCAATGTTTTGCGCGATATGTGAGCATGCTGATCGCATATACACTTTTCGCCTCTCGCTTACTAGCCGGCACCGGCGCTTGGTCAGAACTGGCTTAAAGCTCTCGACCTATTTTTCTGCTATCAAACTGCGGTGGATGATCGACAACTACCCAGAGGTCCACAAGGCTCACGAAGAAGACGATTTACTCTTCGGGACGGTGGAATCTTGGATTGCATACGTGAGTGACGTGAGTTCTCCTCTGGGATTACGGACGACTCATAGATCACCTCAGAACCTGACTGGAGGGCCAGCAGGGGGTATACACGTCGGAGATGTGACAAACGCGTCCCGCACTCTCCTTATGAACCTCCATACGCTAGAATGGGACGACAGGATGCTCAAATTCTTCGCCATCCGGGCGTCTGTTCTTCCAAAGCTCGTCTCTTCCTCGCAAGTCTACGGCCACATCGCAGTCGGTCCGTTGGAAGGTATCCCCATCGGTGGCATGGTCGGCGACCAGCAGGGCGCGCTTGTCGGGAACAAATGTCTCAAGTCGGGGGAGGCCAAATGCACTTATGGAACCGGTGCATTCTTGCTATTTTGCACGGGTAGTGAAATCGTACGGAGCACGCATGGCTTGTTGAGTACCGTAATGCCCCGTCGTCGTCTCGATCTCGCTTCCGGTTACTGACATTCCTCGACCAGGTTGCATACCAACCTGGTCCTGGTGCCGCTCCTGTGTATGCCTTGGAAGGAAGCAGTAAGTACACGATCACTTTTCCGCCTTGCCCTCTATTGAAACACTGGCCGTGCAGTCGGTGTTGCAGGAAGCGCCATCAAATGGTGCGCGTCGTGGTCTCACGTACGACACGCAGCGCGCTAACAGATCCAAGGCTACGCGATTCCATGGGATTCATCAAGTCCGCCAGCGAGATAAATGATCTGGCGCGATCTACGCCTGATACCGGTGGCGTATACTTTGTGACGGCATTCTCTGGTCTGCTGGCGCCTTACTGGGACCCTGGGGCCGCCGGGCTGATTATCGGTATATCATTTTTCGAGACTGGGTTCGATGTCCGCGGAGAAGCTGACGATCGATGGCTATTAGGGTTGTCGTCCTATACCACGCCCGCACACATTGCGCGTGCGGCGGTAGAAGCAAACGCTTTCCAAACGAGAGCCGTACTGGAGAGCATGAAGCTGGACTCCAAGACCGACCTCAAACATCTCAAAGTCGACGGAGGGATGACGAACGGAGACGCTTGCATGGAGATCTTGGCAGACGTCGGGGGCTTCGATGTCGTCAGACCAGAGATGAGGGAGTGAGTCTCTATACAAAGCATCCAAGCCAAGCGTTACTGAACACGTATTGCAGGTCGACCGCTCTCGGGTCTGCTCTGCTGGCAGGCGCTGCCATTGGCTTGTTTGGATGGGACTTGTCGAGACCGGAGACGCTCGCTGAGGTTAATACCAAGGGCAGCAAGGAGTTTACTCCTCGCGCCTCGTCGGTTCAAAGGGACCGGACCTGGTCAGCGTGGCAGCGCGCCGTCGAACGGTCCAAGGGATGGGAAGAAGGAATCGCGGATTGAGGAATCTGTAGATGTAGTATACCATAGCACGAGTTTTTATGTACTATGTATGCATTCCTGAAGCAAGTAGCCAATCATTACTGTGTATATCACCTAAATATTTTCAGGGGGTTTGATTTTTTCTTGCCTCTGCTGTTTGCTCCGCCCCTACCTCCACCTCCTCGTCCGCGACGCCGACTGGACGTTTTTCTGAACGGCGCGAAGCCGGCATTCTGCCCAGGCGAATCCAACATAATGGAATCCCCTTCCTGGGTCCCCGCAACCGGGGCTATATGAGGCAGAAGATATTTTGGTACATGTTTCATGTGTGACTGGACTCGCATGGGGTGCAACGGCTTATCGTGCCGAAGATACTCGAGATCGAGCGGATTGTCCTCGAAATGTGCCTACACCAATCTCCTCTCGGCATTTCAGATACCCAAGTACAGAGGGTTTTACACGCACCTTGAGTTTCTCAGAGTTGAGAATCTCGGTCTTCAACTCCTTGATTCGCGCCTCCTTGACGACGTTCCGGGTTACCGAGCGCAGCGCGTCCTCCATCCTATATCTGAAGGCCTCGACTTGTTGCATGTCGAATTGGTATTCCTTGATTGCATTTCCTCTAGCGGCCTGCTCTCTCTCGATCTTTGTAAACACCGCTTCGTCGTCTTTGGAACTCTCGAGACACCCCACGACCTTGTTCTTCCCCCACTCCTCCGCAGGGACGACAAAGGAAAGGGACATTCCAGTGCGACCCGCACGAGCTGTTCGCCCGACACGGTGGGTGTACGATCTCGAAGACGACGGAAGATCAAAGTTTACTACACATGCGACGTCCAGAAAGTCGATACCGCGGGTGACGCCATATTCCCTGTCAGAGTTTTTCTTTTTTTTGCGCTTAGAAGATGGCCCTGGTTTGGGTGAAGCTGATCGTCCACGTTTGCGCGACGAGGCGTTGTCCTCCGGAGCGGTCACGTTGTCTTGCGGCTCTTCCCCACCCTCCTGTTCGTCGTCGTCGTCTTTTTCAGACTTTCCGCTACTCTCGTCCGTAGCGATTATATAGTCGTAAACGCCCTTGTTAAATTCCTGTACAGTGTGATATCTGGCGGAGATATTAACGAAATCTCGACAGAATCGGGAAAGGAAATGAACCTCGAATTCAACGGCAATTCGGAGTTGAGAACGCAGCTCTTGATCGAGAATTGTTCCAGGAAAAGTTTGAGACGGTAGCAGCGATCGACGTCATTCACGAAGAGTATGCATTTGCCTTTGATGAGGCGGAGCTTGAGGATGACGTAGGTGAGGAGAAACTTGTCGACTTCGGTGGATCTTTGAAAGTATGAAGTGAGATGGGCAGACACGGGAATGCTTGGCATACCGCACGAAATACTGGGTCAACAGAGACCCATCTTCGTCGCCCTCTTCTAGCTTTAGTATAACCTGGGAGAGGATATGTTGGGTGTTGCTACGGTAACGAGGAAAGGGGGAGAACGCACGGGGTTGCGCAAAACGAGACCTTTCAAGGTCTCTACATCATCGGTCATCGTAGCACTCATTAGCAACGACTGATAGATGGTGGGCAAATAGCCTCCTCCTAGTAACTGACGGACGTCGTCGTCATGGCCATACGACAGTATGAGATCAGCCTCGTCAATAACTAAAGACTCCACAGAGGACAAAACAAGTGCCTGTCGGAAGGTAAGTCGTGAACCGTGCAGACGACAGTTGAGCGTACTTTGGACTGAAGGAGTCCAAGTGCACGAGATGGGGTCGCGATGACGATGTCTGGCTTATCAGTCAGGACGGCACTGTCGAACGACATGAGAATGCCAAAGTCGCTGGGCCTAAGCCGTAAAGTACGCACCGCTGTACGTGGGATGCGGTACCACTTGCAACATTCGATACGGTGACCAACTTGTCACAGTAAGCCAAGAGACCGCGCAGAAAAGAGTGTACTTGTTCGGAAAGCTCGCGGGTCGGGACGAGAATCAAGGCTCGAGTGACTCGATCCGCGCTTGGTAGTGTCTGGCCGTCATTAACCAGAAGGGCTCGAGGATGTACGCAACGACAAGACTTACAGCTTTCGCGTTCAAAATCTTCTGTAGGACGGGAATACAGTAGGCGGCTGTCTTTCCGCTTCCGGTACGGGCCCTTGCAAGTATGTCGCAGTTTTCGAGAGCGATCGGAATGGCTTTCGTTTGCACTAAGGTAGGTCGTGCAAAACCTTGGTCGGCCAGTGCCCGTAGAATACGTGAGTCGAGGAGATGAGATAGCGACGAAAAGGTCGACATGTTGCGTGCGAAATAATCAGATTCACCGCGTTCGAGTTCACCAACAACCGCGATGACATCGTAAGTCGACGCGCCTCTCCTCACGACTTACGCGCTAAGACCAGCGACAGCGCAGACTCCGTTCAAGCCCCAGCAGCTGGTGGCGGCGCCGACGCGTCCCCCGCAATGACCGTCGAGACATCGCTCGAACACGCCCGACGCGCGTTCGCGCTCAAAAAGTACGAGCAAGCCGTGGAGCACTTTGCCACCGCGCTCGAGCTGCAGTGAGTCTCAGACCTCTTTTTTTTCTCGTTCCTCCCGCCGACCCCCCGTCTGTACTTAGATCAAAGAAACACCGCGAAGACGCGCCAGAGATGGCGGATTTGTATTTCTCCTACGGCAAGGCGCTCTTGGAAAACGCAATATCCCAGGCGTCCGTGTTGGGGAAAGAGCCTGAGCCCGCTCCGCAGGGCGAAGAAGAGAAACGTATGAAGTATTCTTTCTCGTCGTGTCCTATCTAACGTGCTTTATAGGACCAGACAACGGACCCATACTAGAGTTTGGGGACGAAGGGCAGGGAGAGGACGAGGAGGAGGGGGTCGATCTGTTGGGTCAAGCTGTTGCCAAGGAACCCGAGGTGGAGGAAAGCGAGGACGAAGATGAAGGTGAGGGCGAGGATGGCGAACCGGAAGACGACTTCAACGCCGCCTGGGAAGCATTCGAGATCGCTCGCAGTATATACGAAAAGGGACGCGACGAGGACGACGAGACCAAGCTGAAACTCGCAGACACGTATATCGCGCTCGGGGACGTGTCGCTGGAGACTGGTACGACCCCACTCTCTCTCTCATGTACTAGGACTGACCGATGCCCTCCCACAGAAAAGTTTGACCAGGCGATAACAGACTACTCTGCGGGTCTGGCTCTCAAGGTCGACCTCTTGCCGACGTCGTCGCGACAGATCGCCGAAGCTCACTATAAACTAAGTATGGCGCTCGATCTGACCCCGGGGCGGCTCTCGGACGCCATATCGCACGCGGAAAATGCGCTCGAGAGCGTGTCGGAGCGGATTCAGGAACTCAAGGACGGGCTAAGCAGCAAGTTGCTACCCATGCCCGCCGTAGACCAAGTAGACGACAAGAAAGGCAAGGGCAAAGGCAGACGGATGCCTTCCCTGACGCTGGACGGAACGCCTGTGCAGAACATGTCGAAAACGCAAATGGAGAACGAACTCAAGGAGCTGGAGGGTGTGAAGGAGGATCTTGCGCTCAAGGTCGGTCAGGTGGTAGTGCTCTGAGGTGTTCTCTAGAGTGACCGTTTCTTTTTCAGGTCGACGAACTTAAGACGACGCCGAAAGCTCCAGAGGAATCAGCTCCTGCGATGGTTGCCAGAGCACTCGATCAAGAGTTGAACACGAATTCGATAGCTGTACCCGGCCAGCAAGCCGTTGTGCATGACCTGACTTCAATGGTGAAGAAGAAGAAAAAGTCGGTGGAAAGTGAGGGAGGCGCAAAACGAAAAGTCGACGGTGACGACAGCAGTCCTATTATGAAGAGGGCCAAGTTAGAGAATGATGCATCATGACATGACGACACTAGACATTTCTATTGAAGCGTGCTTATATCTCTTCTTACCCTCTCCTACTCCGAACTCGCCCACGATGTGACCCTTTTTATCCGTGCTCCGCATCATATATTTGTAAATTACCAATCCATCGAGTCCTACGGGACCTCTCGCGTGTATCTTGCCTGTGCTGATACCCACCTCCGTTCCAAACCCGTACCTAAAACCGTCCGCGAAACGCGTGCTTGCATTGATAAATGTCCCGGCCGAGTCAACGCCGCGACAGAACTTGGATCCGTCTGCATCCGACTCGGTGACGATCGCATCAGTATGGTGCGAGGAATGGGTGTTGATGTGGTGGAACGCAGCGTCGAGCGAGTCGACAACCTTGACAGAGAGTTTCAAGTCGAGGTGCTCCGTGCGATAGGATTGTTCGTCAGAAGGGGAAATGCTATTCGGATGCGCACTAGCAGTGGAATCCGGAATTGCAGCCAAGGATCGTTCGTCACAGATGAGCTGCACGCCAGCGTTCAGCAGCGCGGTCGCGACATTCAACCAGACCGTGTGCAAGAGACTCTCGTGCAGGAGCAGGGTCTCTACTGCATTGCACGCAGAAGGATAATCGATCTGTATCGCCTCGACGGTCAATACATACACCTGTCTGTCTCAGGGAGAAAAGTCGACCTTGGAGTCCACCACGACGCGCACGGCCTTTTCTGAATCGGCATCTTGGTGAAGATAGATGTGACAGAGACCGTCCGCGTGGCCCATGACGGGAATTCTTGTCTGGTTTTGAATGCTTCTGACGAGTTCATTACTGCCTCGTGGGATGACGAGATCGATGAACCGATCGAGCGCCAGCAGGGTAGAAACATGTGCTCTGGTCTGGACGGTCTGGATGTACGTGGCAGGAAAGGACGACTGCTTCAAGGCTTCTGAGATGGCTTTGGCGAGTTCGGCCGTCGTTCTGGCGGATTCTTTTCCCCCCTTGAGGATGGCGGCGTTCCCTGTTGGGAAGGTTGGACACGCAAGAACCGGGGGAGAACGGTGATGCTCACCGGATTTGATCGCCAAGGCCGCTATATTGACGACGACTTCTGGACGGGCTTCAAAGATGACCAAGAGGACGCCGATCGGGCACGAAATGCGATAGAGTTCTAAACCATCGTCCAGCTCGGAAGCATACGAGACGATCCCGGTGGGATCCGGGAGATTGGCGACGTCTGTGACGCCCTTGACCATTTGTTCCCACTTTCCGGGCTTGGCGAGGTCGAGACGAGCGAGCATGGACTTTGTCATACTGCCGGCGTCCACTTGTCGGTGAGCGTCGGCGACATCGTCTCGGTTGGCGGCGAGGATGGAATTTTTGTTCTTGTCGAGTCCGTCTGCGATGGTTTTGAGTGCGGTTTCTCTGACGGTGGATGAAAGTAATCGAGAAGCGTCGAAGGCGGTCTTGGCGCTGCGTGCGATGGCTTCTACGTTACTTTCAGAGGACGCCATCGTAGAATTCCGACTTCCGAACCGAAGCCAAGGTAAATTATTAATTATATTCATGTCAAATAAACCCCGCCGCTTGCTGTCGTCCCCGCCGTCACAGTTTCTTGCAGCACAACACCTACGGATACGAAACGACGCGGCAGAGGACAAGAGGAGCGAGTGCTCCATGAGAAGGTTTGTAGCCGCGTCGTCGGACCCTGGTCCAAAAGTGACTCATCCGTGCCGATCCCCTGGCACGACGTCGCGTGCGTCGTGTCATCGCCGTTCATCGTCGCGTCGTGGTGCTGTGACTGCTGTGTCGTCGGTCGACTCGTCGCGTTGCGAGGCCACGCTAGCACGCCACGGTCTATTAGTTCGTCGACGTGTCGTGGTTCGTCATGATTTTCTACGGCCAACCCAAAAACCTCGTGGAAAAAGTTCGGAGATATCAAATCTGGCTTGAGTTTGATTGTCCGCAACTCAACTGCAATCAACGACTTCCAATATGAGCGCTGGCTCGCCTATACAATAACCCCTTCCTTCGTTTCCGTAAGGACATGCTGTCCATCCTTGTCCCTATAAAGTACCCACCCAACGACTACTAATTTATCTCCTTCGCTTTCCTCGCCATGGACTTGACGTCTTGTGCAATACTTTTTCTCGCCTTCGCTTTGCTAGCGAACGCCCAGAGTGGTCCACCGCCCAGCAGTTGGCCTCACGTTTACCCTGGCATGCCCAGCGGTGATTACAGTCCGGAGTGGCAGGCCTGTTCGTGCAAATAATATCCATCTCCTCCAATCTCACCAAGTTTCTGTCCACAGACTTCCAAGTGGCCGACTGTCTTCCCAACGTGACGTGGCCCATCGCTCGCAACTGGGCCGGAAACATTCCCGTCCAAAGAGAGCATCATCCAAACGACACCCTCTTCTTCTGGGCATTCGAATCAACCCACGGATCGTTCACCTCAGACAGCGACGAGCCATGGGGCATTTGGCTCAACGGAGGGTGAGTCCGTCAACCCTCCCTCTTTGTTTCGTTACCTCATCTGTCATAGTCCTGGCTCTTCGAGTCTCGTTGGGCTCTTCTTCGAGGTTCGTCTCATTGTATGCGTGCCGATCCACATTTTTGAATGCGCACAGAATGGCCCTATTCAAATCGCAAACGATTACTCTCTTTTCGAAAACCAATATACTTGGACAAATGTTGCCGACTATGTATGGGTCGACAACCCAGTGTGCGTCGTTATTTGGATCATTTCCGCCATGGTTCTAACGAGTGTTCTCAGTGGGGTTGGATTCAGTACTGCTGATACGGATGGCTACGGTAAGCACTGTCGATACCCCATATAAAAAGAATCAATCTTGACTAGGACTCACAACCAAGTGTTCGACGAGGATCAAATGGCGTCTGATTTCGTCAGTTTGGTATCTTATCTCCCTGATCAAATACTCATCCATCGCTTAGATGGGCTTCTTGGGGAACCTCGTCAGAGTGTTTCCTAATCTCGCAACCCGTCCTTTGCACATTACAGGCGAGAGCTACGCTGGAGTGTACATAGTGAGTCCTGCTGCACTCTATCGAGAAGGACTTGCGCCTTACACCTCTCACAGCCTTACATCGCCAAAGCTTACTTTGAGATGGATAAACCCCCTGTCAATCTCGCCAGAATCGCTGTGGGTGATGGCTCCATAGCGTCTGCAGAGGCATGGGGCCAGTCAGCCGTGATCAGCGTTTTAGAAACATATCCCCAAATCATTGGATACGATCCCGATGTCTTCAACTACTTCCTCGAACAGTACGTGAAATCGTACGCAATGGCATGCAACTATTGATGTCTTGCGTAGGGCCTCTCTCTGTGGCTACAACCTCACCCTACAATATCCTCAACCTGAACCTTTCCCGACCCTTTCGTTCATTCCTGGAAACAACCCCATGTCCTCTACCGCGTTGTACAAGAGCAAGTTTACAATGCAGGAATTTGTGCTAGAAGCCGAGGATAGGTTCGCCGCCAAGCTCGCCAAACGAGATCGTGCCCTTTCAAACCGCGAAAGGATCCGCGCACGTGAAGCTTGGAAGCGCGACCGGCGAGCCACCGGAACCATCAACTCTTGGTATGGCTGTGATCTATATGACGAGATGCTCGACTACGCGACCAACTTCACGTTCCCTTGGAGTGCGACATTTTTCGTTGCGATATCTGGTCGTGCGCTGATCGTATGCTCGTGCTATAGATATGAGTCACAGTGTAGGGGGCGTGTTCGATATATACAACATCCCTGATGCTTTGAACCCCGAAGCACCTATGGATGCTACTGTCTTCCTCAATGGTCTGTCCTGGCCATGTGTCCATAAAATGCAGACTGATGCCCAGACCTCAGACCCGCAAACCCGCGCTGCGATACACGCCCCAACAAGCAAAAACTGGACCGAGAGCATATACTATCCCTTTGGCAATAGTAGGTGTTTCCTTCTGAATCCTATTCCGCTTTCGTTGACCCATCTATAGATTATTCCAATGGCGACCCGAGTAAGGTTCTTTCCTGCTATCTAGGCTGACGAAAGGTCATTCAAGTGACTCTTTTTCCAGGCGTCGAGTAGGTCATCCGCTGTATCATCGACTATGTGTACTCAAGAAGCAATAGGCCAATGGCGTTCTTGACCGACCTTGCAACGAACGCAACTGCTCATGACATGAAAATAATCATCTTTTCTGGAAACGATGATTCTCTCATTCCCCATTATGGCTCTGAACGTGAGCTGCCTTTCGTGTATATTCGGATGTGGCTAATAACGAACATGCGCAGTAACCATCCAAGTGCGATTACAGTTCCTCCTGGATGACCGTGACACTCACCTGTTCTTATCCCATAGAACACCACGTTTTGTGGGATCCAGGGTTTCACTCGCAAACCAGAGACGTCATGGTACAACGATGCCGGAGAGTTTGCAGGCATCGTCCATCAAGAACGTGGTTGGACATATGCCCTCGCCGTACACGCTGGGCATCTTCTCGGTTACACGAACCCCGTCTCTGTCAGTGCCGCCTATCTCTTTCACCCTTTTTCGCCCTATCTAACATTCCGAGCGCGCAGGCCCTGACGCTCGCCCGAGAATTCATTTTTGGAAACAACGAAACTGGGCTCGTTACCAACACGAGCTCCGGATCGGTCAACGTCGTCGGCGGAGAGGTGTCCTCCCTGAGCGGTGACATCCTGACCGGCCAACTGGGGATATACTACGGTTCCGCGACAACGGCCTCCACGTATTTCTTCCCCACCCCCACTGTGAAAGCGTGGGACGAGTTTATCGCGACCGCCTCTCCATAGTCTCCGTATTACAAGGCACTGTACGCGCTCGATCCGATTTCGGTTCTTGTTCGTTCATCGCTCCGGGCAGCGACACCATTCATATCGTACGCTCTCTTTTCGATCTTTTGACCTTTTTCTTCTTTTTCTGGACGGGTCTACACACGTGGAAGCGGGGGGGTTTTTTTTTCTTTCAGGTACATAGTTACTTGGATCACGTTCGTTGCTATGTGTGCACATGCACTTGAAGTCATCAGGCCTCCGGCTCTTATCTCTCTTTTTTTAATCCGTATTGCCCGTGCTGTAAACCAGCTAAGCTGCTTTTGGACATTTTTCTTGTCCCCGATTACCGGTTGTCATCCAAGGGACTGGCCTGTATCTCGCTCACACTCGTTGTACTCTGACCCATAGAGAAGCTCCGATGTTACTGTTATCTAATTACCATAATTTATAGAATTGAAAGAAACCATCGTAGTTCCACGCTGGACTCGAACACAGCCTTCAGCTCCATTCCTCCCCCGGACGAGAGGCAACGTACTAAGACACCTTCGAGAACAAAGATGGAGACTAAAAGTCGTTAGAATATTGTTTGATCAACCACCAGCTAGGAGCGCCTAGGCTGGATCTCGACGTTTGTGTCACACGACACATCCGAATAGAAAGTTCGAGCACAGGGCCAGCATTCGATCCTAGTATCAGGTAACCATAGATATACTGTACAAAATACCAAACCAATACTGCAGATCACAAGATTTGGATATTTAAACCGTGCTAAGTTCCATGGCAAATGCCACTGCCAGCTTGGAGAACTCCAACATGTGATCAAACGAAAACTCGGGTGAGATATCGATGCGACTGAGGCAAATCAGCAACAGTTCATGAACGAATTACAAAAAAACTCACTCGTTGCTCGAGTGAATATTCCTATGATTAGCATTCTCGAAAGCCGATTCTTTAAAGCACCGGGTTAGCGAGATAATCTCGAGTAAAACTGACCCCTACCAATGGTGAAAATGGATGGGTATCCAGCCTTGCTCCAAGATGCGCTATAGGATATAAGTTGGCATAGAAAAAGAAGGGGTAAAATACATACTGGTCTGAACACGCGTATCCACACTCGGTCTCGACGAATGGGATAGCCAAGTAAGAATCAACAAGTTGCTTATTGTACTTGGTCAGGCTAGGAAAGACGTCACTATTCAGAGACGAAGGGAAAAGGGGGATAGAAACTCACGCGTCATCTACATAGTCCACGATAACACCGACTTCCTGCCGGGTGCCCTTTTTGACCCAAGCAGTCATGTCGAACTAAGAGCCGTCAGCGAAGCGTTTACACAGCGTTTACATTCATACCTGACTCATAGCATAAACTTCCCCACCGTCTTTGGCGTAGGCCTGCGCTACTGCCGATGATCCAAGCAGCCCACCCTCCTGTATATCAACTGAACCTCTGGTTGGAGGTCTCGACAACAACCCTCACCTCTGCGGAATACCAATGAAACTCGAGTGGTCTCTCAGGAACAAACCCAGACGCCAAAATTGAACGATAAGACTCAAGGATGGTGACCGTGCCGGAGCCATCGTCGTCAGCACCTGTATGTATAATGTCAGGATGTTTCACAATTGTTACTCAACCCAACGATGTAACTAACCTGGAGCTGGCAGGAAAGGCCACATGTTGATACTGTGATCGAAGAATAAGCACCATCATACCACTAAGGTAGACTACTTGCCTATCTTGATGAGCACCGACGATTACAACTCTGTTGTCTACTTCAGATGAACCGTTGATTCTAGCAATCTGAGGCAAAGAATCAATGACCGTCGAAAAGATCATCGGTTCCTTACGATGGTATTCTGGCCCCACGAATGTTTAAATTCTTCCACTGTGATATAAGGCCGCAACGAAGGGGACACATTCTTTTCCGTAATCTGCAAAGTGGTTCGATCAAGTATAAAACGGGATAACATACATGGTCCGAACCTCGATAACCTTTGACAGCAGCCATTTCTGGCTCTCTTGTCCTGTCTACACGATCATCCGTCAGCATGAGAGTCGGAAATGCGGCAAGATAACGCACCGTGCTACGATAGTCTGTCAAAAGTACAACAGTGAGCATTGGAAGCAACAAAGGCCGGACGAGCGACCCATACATCGTGTGTTGAAGCTCGTGAACTTCTCGAGGTGTTCCCTCGGTCCCGCAGTCGACAAGGTCTGGATAACCTTGATCACCTGATCGTGCAACCTCGGTGGTGCGTAAGAGACTGCCTTGGCACTGAGCACTGGTATTATATCGTCTCGCCAAACACGTACTGGGATCCTGCGGCTTCACGCGTGAGAAGGCTCCAAGGTCAGGCGTATCCGTGCTATGAACATGTCCGCCGTCCTAAACAATACTTCACAAACACCCAGCGAGTGTACATACATATCAAAGAATTTGATTCCCCTTGCTTTCGCCTCCAGCTATGTTACGCAATCACGATAACTAGTCAGTGGGATATGGCCGTGAGAGGTGGCCTCGGACGCACCTTCTCGAGCTCTGTCATGAGCACAGGGGGTTGCCCTTCCATCTGGACCAGCCGTACCTCGTTGAGGTCGAGGCTGAAACCCTCCGTGGCGCTGGGACTGGCGTCGAAGGTCTGGCCACCGAGAACGACCTGGTTAGCATCCCCATAGTTACCGTAGAGCGCTGGGATGGTAGCAGCAAGTGAACCCCCGACGAGAGGGAGTAGCAAGAGAATAGACTTCAGCATTGGGAGCCAGATCGGGAGATACCACTGCTACGGTATCGTCGTCAGCGTGTAGCAACCTTGGATCAACAAGGATAAGCAAATCATAACATGTCACAACTCACACCTTACATGATGACAGAATCTGTCAAACCAAACCTTACTCGCTGGCCTTACCACCGGAACTACCGTAGGGTCGGCGCTCAGAAGGGTGTTGTCTCTCTCTTTCAGAGGTGCTCACCCTCATCGTCCGGAAGCATCTTTCCTCGAGCAGGATCATGTCGTCCGGCGAGTCCGATTGTCCCCGCTCCTCGTCACGGTCTCGCATTCGTCAGTCTGCCATCCGGAGCAGGCGTACGACTCAGTATCATGATGTCTATGACGGACATCTGCACAACCAGTAATACATTCGACAGCGAATACAAGCGAAGAGACGTAGAAAATGTGAGGCAACCATACAATCATACAAGGTAGACATGATCCGACAGGCACTATGCACCGATATGTACATACAGAATCCTCTGATCGAGCGGAACACTACCAACCAATGAGTTCATCGTCTTTTGGAGCGCCAACGCTGCCCGGGTATGGTCCAGGTGGTCAGACCCGTCCATCAAATTCTCGTAAAACTTGGACGCAATCTTGTTCGTCTCCTCGTCGACCACCGCCCACATCGTCCCAATCACAGACCGAAACCCTGCAAACTGCATCGCTGACGCCAGATGGATCACCTCGTCCGGACTCTCCTCCGACCGTCGTATGACAAGCAGAGAGGTAGGCAAACTCCGGGTTCTCCAACTCGCATCCCATGATACGCTCGACCGTGAAGTGGCCGTCACGGAGTGCAAATGCAGAGTCAAAGGGTTACTGTTTGTTTGGGATCAGTGATATGCAAAGTGAGCCCACTCACTCCTCCTCAGCTCCTTCGAGACTTGGGACACATTCGATTCCGGACCATCAAGGTGGATGAAAGTCGTGAGACCCTGAATGCGCTCAGCGATGATGGTGGGTTCGCTATCGACAGAATGGAGTTCGCTTTCGCCTTTGGCATTCGCCTGACCTACAGCAAGGAAACGTTTGTCGTGTATGGAAGTCGTCACCGATGGATCGTTGCGTCTCGCACGGATGAGGGCAGTTAGAGTGGGTGTGTAAGACGAGATGTACAATTGGGAAAAACTCTTTTGGCCCTTCCGATACGGATTAGCGGCGTGCAATGACAAAAGGCCAGAACTCGGCGGTAGGACACCACCAGATACGTGAGCAAGTTGGAACTGTCTTCTGGAGAAAATCGGCTATCGGGGAAGTTCTCTGCCCACATCCATTGATTTTGCATCCCAAGTTAAGGACCGGAGGTCCAACGACAGATCCCGAACACGGGATTTCGTGATATGCAATGGGATGTGAATCGGATCTCTGTCGAAAAAGACAACAAGTGTATCGCACGTATGCTGGCTAGCGTTCACAATGATCACAGGTCCGCCACTGGCAGCCTGCTGCAGTTCGGAAAAGGAAGAGGGGAGAAGGAATCGAGTGAGACCAGGCAAGTTGCGAATCTTAGTGATTGCCGATTGCAGATCAACATTAAGACTGCACAGCCTGCTGTGCTCTGGACCTTGCGAGTGAATTGTGTTGTGTATTTCGGATGACAGTCGAGTAAACTTGTCTGCAAGGGCTACTCCTTCCTGGCCCGAGGCAATGACATCTTCAAGAGGAGAATGGAGACGAGCAATCTGGTTCCAGAATACACCGCGACCTTGCTCCAGCAGCTCGACTGCTTTTTTAACATGCTGATTGCGGAGACAAGCGGAAGGTGCATCGATTGCCAGCAATGAAGTGAGGTCCTTGAAAATCTGTAGATGACTCGGTAAGGATGGCAAAGTGGCCAGATGCTGAACGAGTAGTCGAAGAAATGTTTCGTATGCGAGAAGCGCCGTAGGACGTAGGATGGCCAAAATCCTCAGCTACACGGATCCATTTTTTGGCTATAGAGATATCGACCGGTGAGACTGTTTGTGGGATATTTGCCAAGTCGGTATAGAAACTGAATATATCTTCTCTGTCCTTCAACTGGGTGAACCGAGCACGAAGACAACCTGCGAGGTATTGCAATGATGATGATCGATTCGGGTGCCCTGATGGGCGAAGGTCGAGGGCTTGTCTCCCGAGGATGATGGCCTCATTGAGGTCCGTCATGTCTCCAAGTTGAAGCTGATTGTAACGATGAGAGAGATAGCTTGCGACATCGTCCAACGATGTTGAACAACCCAGGTGTCCTAATGGGCAAAGGTCGAGGGCTTGTCTCCCGAAGATGATGACTTTATTGAGGTCTGACATATCTCCAACCCGCTTGTAACGATCGGAGAGATAGATTGCGATATTGTTCGACGACGACGGACGAAGAGGTTCATCTGGGAGAAACCGCTGGGATTGACGTAGCAGGCGGGGGCCCACTGGAAAAAGAGACTGAGGTTACACACGTCATATCCGTCACCCGCTGCATAGTGTCAACTGCCTGCGATCCCGTAATGTGCATGGTCGGAATTACGTGACACGCGCCGTTTTCAACCGCTGCCAATCATTGATCGCGTGTGGTCGCAAAAGATTCATAGTACGGTGAGTTACATAGTAACATCCATCCATGTCTCAGGTGTGAGTTCAAGGACACGATGTAAGGTTTGATATGTATATGATCTTCGAAATATTCGGAATTGTGTGTTGAATTGACAGTCCTGAAAGTTTGGATGTCATAGCAGCCGACACCTCTTCTGCCACACGAGGCAAACATCTTGGGGAACAAAGCAATGAGCCAGGAGCACGAGCAGAAACGGTTGAACACTGTTTATATCGATCCATGAGCTACAAAGGAGTGTCGACCCCAAGCTCGAGAGGAAACTTGAGAAAGCCGTTTGCAGGAAGAGGCAGAGCCAGGTCGATGTTGTGATAGTTTTGCTGGTAGGCCTGGCGACGTTCAGAAATGCTTCTCGAGAGGATAAACGAGGACGTGTTGGGTCGGTGAACTTGAAACCACTCTGATTTTCGTGCGTGTCGGTCCCCCTCGCTTCCTTGTTCTATTGGCCAGATCTGGAGATCCAAGAGGTTTGACGACGACACTTGATGGCTGCCTGACGCGTAGTGGAACGAACCAGGAAGAAGACCGCCTAGTGGCGATTCATAACGAAGAGCATAGTACAAATGTTGAAAAGGGCATCTGACCGTGACGACGATGCACACCCCCACGGCGATCAGTCGATTGCGATCAAACTGCATGTTAACTGATTCGACTGAACAAATGGAATGAATGAATTGATAACGGTATTGTTCAATCGCGGGACATGCTTGCGAGTCCGGCGTCCTTCCGAGATCGACGCAATGTTCGTGCGGGTTTGGTTGGTGGTGGGGACACAACACATGGGCCTCGGTATGAGATCGTATTCAAGAACAGGGAGAAAGCTTCAGGACCGGACCTGTGAGTACCGCGTTCACATCGATCGAATGATTGAGGGTCATGGGAAAGCTAGACTATTTTTGGAACTCCGAGATGTCCAAGTATACTAATTCTTGCTATCAACCTTGTAATATTTTTCGACATCATACCTATTTGCAGTCAGGGTTATCACCAGCTGAACAACACCGTTGGATTCCCATATGATGCCGCCTATAATCAAGACCCATGACTCGGACGAATCAAGTTTGGGTGTTGTGTATTGTGGGATGTGCGTCACACCACTTGTTCACCTGAATGGACTCTCTGAGAGTCTGAGATTATGACCCTCAAAGTTGCGGAAAACGGGTTTCCAGGTACACGTGCCCGTCGTGTAATATTCTCTACTGCACCCTCGATTGTTTTCGATCGGAGGTATGCATTTCGGCCTATGTGTCTTGGCGAATCCTAATAAAAAACCGGAAAAGCTACATTCACAGTGCTCTGAAAGTTTTTATCGGAAAGAGATTGAGGTCGGAATCAAGTCGACTCCGGAGGGAGATAGAGATAAGATGCTTGAATTTCTCAGGAGGATAGAGGTCGACAATTCTGCGAACGATGATGGTTTATTTCCTCATTCTGATGAGGAACACGAAGTGGACGACATGACCCAACGCTTTTCCGACATAGATGTATGTGAGTCATTCTCTGCATGTCCCGTTCCAAACCAATAATACTGTCCTAGCTTCTACCCCAGCCGATGATTTGCTCCGTTTGTTAACCACAAAGGAGAGAGACACGTTCTTCGCTGCACTCAAGGACCCATCAAGCGGTCTGGTACGGAAACTACTGGACAGTGCCGAGCTTGACAAAACCAGGCAGCTCCCGTGGTGGGAAGCGTCTACGGATCACGACCAATCATCGGTCTCCCGTGTTCCGTACGGGGTGACGCCGGAAATGATGGTGATTCCCACCAACCTCGTGAACCAAATTTCTCGTGGCGTGTCACTGCTGTACAATATATGCGCCGTCACGTATGTGTCGCTTGCTACCATTTCTGAACTAACACGAGCAATTGGAATCTAGTCTCGCGTACGCCCATGTCACTCGGCATCTATCGATGTCACCGCTAGCTTCAGCAACCCACGACCCAGGAGATCAACACGAAGCGAGCAGGATATTATCTCAATGTGTCCCATTTCTCGCTGATCCCCGGTCAAATTTGAGGCACGCGTCCCTGACTGATGCGGTGATCTCAATTTGGTCACGACTTGATCCAGTAAGTCTGGCCGTGTCTGATCTCCCTTGGTTTCGTTGACAACAGAATAGGGAAGCGTCGATAACAAGATTATGGGTATCCTACTGGAGGACGCTGCAAATATTTTGCGACCTCGGAGGATCACTATCTCGGAGCCCTCATTGGAAGAGGCCGATGTGCCAATACCTCTCGGGGAGAACCATCCGTCTGCGGCGATAATCAGGGTGATGTCCGACATGAGTACACTCTTCAATACTACTGCGGGTCGGAGAAACCACATCGTGATGAAGTTGACCTTTTACGCAGCACATATTTTGTCGACTCCTCTTTCTCATTTGCATGCTGTTGCAGATCAAGTGAACCTCCTTTCGAAGAGAATAGGTAAAGAAGGATGTTAGTCACATCTTATCAATATACCTGTGACATTCTCCGCCCAAAATATCACCATCATCGATGACCAATAATTTGTGACTGGGAGGGTACCGTGCCGCCACATGTTAAGGAGTGAGGACCCTCGCAGTTGATCTCCCACTGACCATCCTATTAAGCGAACTGCACACGTTTCAGTCAGTGCAAACCTCTCATCCATTCCGTCGTCTTACCGGTAACGATCATGTCTTCAGATTGTGGTAATGGCGGTGGCGCGGATACGTACACCGGCCTGCGAATAGCCTCGGTCTTCGTGATCCTCGCAACTTCAGGCTTTGGTGCATTTTTCCCTGTTCTCACTAAAAGATCGAAGTGGTTGAAAGTGCCAAACGCCGTGTTTGAGTTAGTCCTCCTATTCTTTCTCTTCATCTTCCACAGGTTGCTTACCCGACCACAGGTTTGCAAAATATTTTGGCTCGGGAGTTATCGTGAGTTCCTTGCTTTAAGAGTCGTAATTTTCCTTACCAGTCTTGCAGATTGCGACTGCCTTCATCCATTTATTAGCCCCTGCTATAAGTGAACTGGGATCACCATGCCTATCGCCGGCATGGCAAGTATACGTGCGTCTCAATGCGTGGTCTTGCTAATACGCCTCCGATAAATCCATGACGCCAGCCGTACCCCCTCGCCCTGGCAATGCTCAGCCTCTTCGGGATTTTTATCGTAGAAATCGTAGCCTTCCGTGTGGGGAAGGCAAAACTTGCTGCGATAGGCATCAGTCATGGTATGTAATCGATGATCACTCTGTTGTCAAAGAATTGTGAATGACCTTGTGACATAGACCCCCATGGACATGGAATCGGTTCACATGCCGCTCACGGTCCGGAAGAGACCTTTGAGGACAAGAATTCCGCGTCTGATCTCGAGGCATCTCAGATAACAGCAGTACCCTTTGATGATACCGCAATTGCGCAGATCATCGGCGTGTTCATTTTAGAGTTTGGCGTCCTGTTGCACAGGTCAGCTCGTGTTTCTCTATCTAGGGGAAAGCAAACACTGATTAGCTATCATATGTAGTTTACTCATTGGGCTAACGCTGGCTGTGGATCAAAATTTCAAGATACTCTTCATTGTGGTCATCTTTCATCGTGAGTGATTTGTTGAAAAAAAAAAGATTGCAGCTGACGACATTCTTTTGAAGAAACTTTTGAAGGTCTGGGTATCGGGTCACGATTGGCGTTCATGCGTCTGCCACCCCAGTATAACTTTGTCCCCTACTGCGCAGCCTTATTGTACGCCATCACAACGCCGGTGGGGATTGCGGCAGGCCTTGGCATTCGCAACACCTACAATCCTAATAGCACGACTGCGTCCATTGTCAGCGGTGTGATGGATTCTTTAAGCGCAGGGATATTGCTGTACACTGGTTTGGTCGAGGTAGATGTGTATCTCTTCTGTTTTCAGACCATTTCTGACTCGACATTGCAGTTAATGGCACATGAGTTCCTATTCAACAAAGAAATGAATAATGCATCTGCAGGGAAGCTTGCGTACGCGTTATGTTGCATGTTGCTCGGTACGGGTATCATGGCATTACTTGGACGATGGGCATAAACCTTTGTGGTAACGATCGCAACATCTACCACCATCTGTATATAAATATAGTGCACAATAGCTTGTACAACTATATTTCCCACTTCTTCCGCCTGCTCCTGTCGAGGCGCCACCAGTTCAAGCTGGCAACGTCAGAGATGCGCTAGCCAACCAGGTCGAAGAGGAATACGTGGACGAACCCATGGAGGCGGCCGGCACAAGTGAGTGCTGACGCTAGCGTTGAAGGATCCTGGAATGTGAGGCGCCTGGTATCTTAGTCATACGACACATCAGTCACAGCGCCGTCGTTGTAGCCACGCGTGGGCGGTTAGCTGGATCTAGCTCAGTCGATCAGATCCTCGTGTTGTTCGTTGTCTTCTGCCTCCCCGCAAGCGCGGTGCTCGAGCCTATTCTTTCTCTTGTGAGCTGACTTTTTGGATGAGTTGGTCAACGAAACAGTGAATGGTGTTCCAGAAGGAGCGGAGCAGGTGTGCCGCTGCATAGTCCGAGTCCCCGGCGGTGTCTTCTTTGAACTGTACGTGCTGCTCTCCGCATCCTCTCTGCTTGACCCTCAACCCTCAACCCTCAACCCCCTCCATTCTTCTTTGTCTTCCTTCTCCTTGTTTCGTTCCACCGATCCTCACGAGAATTTCTCCGCAGCAAAGCTCTCATTCATCCGCCTTAAGTTGGCCTCAAGCTTGTCACGGGTGAAGGGACGACTGCCGAATAGGAGTGACATGCTCTGTTTGCGCTGACTCGTCGGTATTCCGGCGCCCTTGTCGTCGCGTTCGGCGAGCCCGTATGCGGTATTGACTACTTTGGTGACGATGTCATATCCTAAGGGGACTGGCTCACGGTCCTGTTTGTTCATCATACTTTGGAACTTGATGCTAAACGCCAAGCACTCCGAGTCAATCAAGCCCCTGGTGGTCTTGACCGGTGTGCTGAGGGCGGTATCGACGAGGACGAGATGGTCTCGCCGACGACAGTTCGGAAGCGGCGTCCGAGCGGTGAGGCGCGCGCTGTCGCGATCGATTATGTCGCCCAGGGAGGGATCGACGACACCGGCCTCGACCAATACAAGAAAAGCCCCCAACCGTGAAAAAAAAAGGTTGGCGTCTGCGCTGGCTGTTGCATTCTCCTTTTCACAAATGTCCAAGCACCGCATACAGATGAATGCACTCGTAAAGCCCAAGGTTGGATAGCGTTGGTGAATTAAATGGCCAGTGGACCGCACAACAAAAACACATTCGACAGTGTTCACACAAATAGCGAATACAAGCGGAGAAGACGTACTTGGTAGATACGAGGGAACCATACAACAACTCGACCTATACGCGATCTAAGGTGCACTATGCACTAACATGTACATAGAAAATGCGCTGATCGAGCGGTATTTTGCTACCCAACGAGGCCATCGTCTTGTTGAGTGCGAATGCCGCACGGGTGTAATCCAGACGACCAGATCCATCATCCAGAATATTCTTGTAAAACATGGACGTGATCACCTTCGTATGTGCGTCGTCCACCGCCCACATCGATCCAATAACAGACCGGAACCCTGCAAACTGCATCGCCGACGCCAGATGGATCACCTCGTCCGGACTCTCCTTGTATCCAACCGTGGTATGACACGCAGAGAGGTAGGCAAATTCCGGGTGCTCCAACTCGCATCCCATAATGTGTTCGATCGTAAACGGACCATCGTAGAGGGCGAATGCAGATTCAAATGGTGTTTCCTCCTTTGGGACGCCATGACAAGCAAAGTGAACCCACTCGATCTTCTTCGGCTCCTCCGATACTCTATTTATACTCGATTCCGGACCTTCAAGGCGAGTAAATGTGGCGAGACCCTGCATACACTCAGCGACGATGTCCAGTTCGTTGCCAACAGAAAGGAGTTTGCTTTGGCCATTGGGGGTGGCTTGACCTACAGCGAGAAAGCGATTCTCATGTATCGATGACTTCGCCAATGCGACATTCCACCTAGCGCGAATGAGGGCAGCGAGACTGGGAGTATAAGATGAGATATACAGACGAGAGAGGTTCCGTTGGCCTCCCCGGTACGGACCGGCAGCGTGCAACGGTAGAAGAGAGAAATCAGAAGTGGGGCACCACCAGATACGTGATCGAAGTGGAACTGTCGTCTGCAGGAAGTCTACGATCGGGGACACAACATCATCCCAGACATCACGCAGGAAGCGACCAAGATCATTCTTCACGTCCATTGTTTTTGCACGTAGTGTCAGAGATCGGAGTTCCGATAACATATCTTGAACACGCGATCTCGTGATTTGTAATGGTATGTGAACCGGGTCTCTGTCGAAAAAGACAACAAGTGCATCACATGTATACTGACTAGCGTTCACGATGATCATAGGTCCGTCACTGGCAGCCTGCTGGAGTTCGGAGAAGGAAGAGGGGAGGAGGAATCGAGCGAGACCGGGTAATTCGCGAATTTTGGTAATTGCGGATTGCAGATCAACATTAAGACTGCATAGCCTGTCGTACTGGTCTGGACCTTTTGAATGGATTGTGTCGTGTATTTCCGATGACAGTCGACTAAACTCGTCTGCAAGGGCCTCTCCTTCCTGGCCCGAAGCGATGACATCTTCAAGAGGGGAACGGAGCCGAGCAATCTGGTTCCAGAATACACCACAACTCATCAGCAAACCAACCCTTGTATTGGCAGACCTGTACAGACACTACAGAAAACTACAGCAAGGTACCTAGTAATACAGATCTGTACAGAAAAATAGGGGAAACACAACTCAATAATTTTAGTATTAATATAGGCTGAATTTTTTATAGGCTATTGTCTATATATGTATAAGCTTCTCAGAAAATTTTCAGAGGTATAGATATAAATGTGGTTGTGTTATGACTCAAATACTTTCAACCAAATGTGGCTGTGTAAAGGTCTGCCCACTGATTCGGACCTTGCTCCAGAAGTTCCACCGCCTCTTTGGCACGCTGATTGCGGAGGCAAGCAGAAAACACATCGATTGCCAGAGATGAAGCGAGGTCCATAAAAATCAGTAGATGATTGGGTAGAGATGGTAAAGTAGCCAGATGCTGAACGAGGAATCGAAGAGATGTTTTGTATGCGAGAAGTGTTGTGGGATGGTGGAAATCCTCAGCTACACTGATCCATCCCTTGGCTACAGAGAGATCACTTGCTGAGAC
This sequence comes from Leccinellum rugosiceps, assembly GCA_038089755.1. Lineage (NCBI taxonomy): Eukaryota > Fungi > Basidiomycota > Agaricomycetes > Boletales > Boletaceae > Leccinellum > Leccinellum rugosiceps. Next base: position 4,962 of record JBBPLL010000312.1, on the reverse strand, counting down.
CATTTGTGGAAGATCTGCCAGTTCAATGTAAAGACTGAAAATATCTTCTCTGTCCTTTAACATCCCCAACTGGGTGAACTGAACACAGAGAACACCTGCAAGTTAATGCAATGACCGTGATCGGCCGGGATGACCGGATGGGCAAAGGTCGAGGGCTTGTTTGCCAAGGTCGATGGCCTCATTGAGGTCTGTTATTTCCCCAAACTGCTCGTAGCGATCGGAGATACAGACTACAACATTGCTTAACGACGTCGAACGATGCGGGTGCCCTGATGGGAGAAGGTCGAGAGCTTGTCTCCCGAGGATGATGGCTTCATCCAGGTCCGTCATATCTCGAAGCTGGTTATAACGATTGGAGAGACGATTTGCAATATTGTTCAACTAGATTGAACGAAGCGGATGGCCTCACATGCGAAGTTCAAGGGCTTGTCTCCCGAGGATGATGGCTGTATTGATATCCATCAGATCTCCAAGCTGGTCATAATGATCAGAGAGATAATTTGCGACATTGGACAATGACATTGGACAATCCGGGTGGTTTAACGGATGAAGGTCAAGGGTTTGTCTCCCGAGGATAATGGCCTCGTTGAGATCTGTCATATCTTCTAGCCAGCCATAATGTTCGGAGAGATATGCTGCAACACTGTTCAATGATGATGAACGATCCGGGTGCCCCAACGGGCAAAGGTCGCGGGCTTGTCTGCCAAGGATGATGGCCTCGTTGAGATCCGTCATATCTCCTAGCCGGCTGTAACGATGGAAGAGATAGTCTGCGACATTGTTCAATGACGTTGGACGATCTGGGTCCCCTGACGGGCAAAGGTCGAGGGCTTGTCTAGCGAGGACGATGGCCTCATTGAGGTCTGTCATTTCCCCAAGACGGTGGTAACGATTGGCGAGAAACATTGCGACATTGTCCAATGATGCTGAATGATCCGGGTGGCCTTCTGAGCAAAGCTCTAGTGCTTTTTTGGAATAGACAGTGCCTTCCTCGACGTCCTCTATCGCCCCTAGATGTCTGTAACGATCCAAGAGATGAACGGCAAGTAGAGTTAGTGGGCTCCATCGATTGTGGTGACCGGGTGGGCAACAATCTAGTGCTTGGCGATCAAGGACCACTGCCTCGCTAATGTGATCCGTCCCTCCCCCTTGCTGGAACTTCGCGAACGCAGATTCTGCTCGTGAAAGTAGCTCATCGACTGAAACACTCGCCTCCTAGTGTTGTGGGCAGAACTATTTCAGGCTGGTTTTGCCCACCTAAGGCAGCGCCTCCTCGGCACCAATAGAGGCCTAAAAGGCCGGTTCTGTATGTCACATGTTTTTGGCCTGTGAGGTGTCGGGATCCTCTTGTGCGAATCTCTCTGGTGGCTCGCGAGCCTCATCTGAGGTGACCGAGAGGCTCAGTTGCCTCACCTGCCTTTTCCTTTTTTAGTAATAATACCCACGCTCTGCCGACTCCCGCCCACTACCCGCCCTCATTAGAAACATTTCCAAAATGGAAATCCTCCAATAACTTATGTTTCTTTGCTTTTCCATTGCCTCCTCCCTAACTTTATATCATATGTGTGTAGACATATCATGTAATATATCATACTACATCGTTTGAATGCTTTATTTGTTCTCTGGAACATTCCACAAGGTGGTAATGAATATTTGTTGAAAAAAAGAAAAAACATAACTGCACTGTTGACATATGTGGGTTATGCTCCTTGATAATGTGTCCCCGGAGAGTATTTATCTATATCTACAACATATCACCAACACAGCTCACCAGGAACAAGACTGATGATGTTATGTGATGCTCTCTTCCTGACCCCTTTTTTGTTTCCCCTAGGCTGTACTAGCAGTTAAGCTGATCCTGAACTATGTATGCATCGAGGGTAAATGTATATCTATGTATTCTACCAATTATAACACTGTGCATAATGTCTTAAACATGATCTAGAACATTTTTTGTCTGATTTTATAATTAATATATTCAGACTGATGATATGGTTATATGATCAGGACAATTCTGTAGACCTCTTGCACCAATTGATACCCAATTCTTATTATTTTATCAGATTTTACAAATGACAATTGAAGGTGTGAGGTGTAATTTAAACATATGAATGCATTTACCGACTTATAGGAATCAATGAAGTAGGTAATCCACCTCCTTATCCAGGTTCCCCCTCCTTGTCAGCTGTACCCATACCACCACCTCCTGTCATGGAAGCTCCATTAGACCTTCCATTCACTCTTCCTTGTCCCTTGTGCAACCATCCTCTTGAAGTCAGTGAATGCTGCTCGCATACCCATCCACTTCACACTTCCCTCACAGTAGTTCGTCAAAGCTACTCTCCAGATTGTTCCTTGGAATCCCCTCTCAGTTGACCCTTCGCTTTCCTAACTCAAGTCAATGGCCCGCACTACAGGACATCGTCAACACCTGCAATCGGATCCCCTTCACCATCACAACGCCTTCGCAATGGTGAAACTGTGGAAACAGTTAGAAGGCACCGACATCATAATCGTTGACAAGCCCATCAATGGGATGACCTCCCTGACGTTCAGGGAGAGACCTCTTCCATCCCAAGAGCCAATAACAACAACTGTGCTCATTCCAGAGGATCCACTTGTGCCAGAGGGTCTACTCGAGGCATTGGTAATAGACCTCGAACCCCACATCTGTTGAGATTCATAGATTCAATTCTATCCGCTCTACGACATCTCGTAGTGTGACAAGTTGTCACTACTACTGACACATATGGTGACATATTCGTTTATGTACACAACACATGTCTTATCTCTTATCTTCTTATCTTTCTATCGCTTATTGTATTACTCATCACATAGATAAGCACTTATGTCTCATTGGACAATAAGTTTGTTGAGATTCGTAGATTCTATTCTATCTGCTCTACAACATTTCATAGTGTGACAAGTCGTCACTACTACAGACACATATGGTGACATATTAGTTTATGTATATAACATGTGTCTTATCTCTTATCTTCTTATCTTTCTATCACTTATCGTATTACTCATCACATAGATAAGTACTTACGTCTTATTGGATGATAAGTTATCTTACTGTGGATGACTCATACCTTCGTCATCCACATTCCTTGACATTCTATGATGTTCTATCATCATTCCCTACTATAGGAGATACATACATAGATACAAACATATCCTGTACATATATAAACCTGGTGGTTTATCCCCAGGTAAATAATGAAGTCTCTTCTTTGCTCTTCCATCACTCCATCCATCCTCAACTACTCAGAGTTATCACTCTTCGTACTTGACCTCTTGTTCAAACATCCCTATTGGTTATACAGTGAGTATCTCCCACTGTTATCTTGGTATTCTCTCTTCGAGGCACACTGTGCTCCACAAATGAGACTTGCAATCTCGTTAGGTTATGAGCCCTGAGCTCTAGTTGCCTTATACCAAGAGTATTGCGGACTTGTTGTCTTATCAATTGTGATGCCTGTCCCGCGGTTCCTTAACCGTTGGGTGTTTGCGTTTGTCAGCCAGATCATAGGATCTTTGGCCAACCTATACATCATCATTACGAGGACCCGTCCCACTGGGGACGGAGACAGAGCCCTATGGGAATGCCCATCAGGAGAGTGCATCGAGGTCTTGCACTTGCTTGACCAAGACCACTTTGGATTGAACTTATGTTCAAGAATCCCCCTCTCTGACCTGCATTACGAGCTTCGTATTGATTACTGAATTATAGGTATCAATGAAGTAGGTAATCCTCCTCCGTATCTAGGTTCCCCCTCCTCATCGGTGATCCCCATACCACCTCCTGTCGTGGAAGCCCCCTTGAACCTTCCATTCACCCTTCCCTGTCCCTTGTGCAACTACCCTCTTGAAGTCAGTGAACGCTGCTTGCGTACACATCCTCTTCATGCTCTCCTCACAGTAGTTCATTGCGACTACTCCCCAACTCGTTCCTCTGAATCTCCTCTAGACCGTCCTTTTGCCTTTCTTGCCCGAATCAATGGCCCGCACCACAGGTCATCGTCAATGCCTGCAGATGGATCCCCTCCACCATTGTAACACCTTCACGATGGTGAAACTCTGGAGACAGTTAGAAGGCCCCGATGTCGTAATCGCCAACGAGCCAATCAACGGCCAGACCTCCCTGATGTTCAGGGAGAGACCCCTTCCAACCGTCGAGCCAGTGACCACCACTGTGCTCATCCCAGAGGATCCACTCGTGCCAGAGGGTCCACTCAAGGCATTGGTAATAGACCTTGAACCCCATATCCAAACCAACCATCCACTTCTCCCACCAGTTCCACTGGAGATCCTCCGGACTCGGCCTCATCATGAGGTTGGCCGACTGGCGCACCCTATCCAGGTGCTACCCATCGAGACTGGATGCGACTACAGCATCAACTCCTTCAAGTTTGCTTATGATGGAGGGTTTGAGACCATAGGTGCTGCCTATGAGAGTGCTGGCTGGGCTTTCCCATGCCAGACTTATGATTGGCCACTACCAGCCTTAACGAGATAGCAAGTCTCGTTTGTGGAGCGCAGTGTGGACCTCGAAGAGAGAATACCAAGATAACAGTGGGAGATACTCACTGTATAACCGGAGGTTGTTGAACAAGAGGTAGTCAAGTACGAAGAGTGATAGCTCTGAGTAGTTGAGGATGGACGGAGTGATGGAAGAGCGAAGGAAAGACTTCGTTAATTACCTGGGGATAAACCACCAGGTTTATATATGTACAGGATATGTTTGTATCTATGTACGTATCTCCTATAGTAGGGTATGATGATAGAACATCATAGAATGTCAGAGAATAAGGATGACGAAGATATGAGTCATCCGCACATCAGCAAACCAACCCTTGTATTGGCAGACCTGTACAGACACTACAGAAAACTACAGCAAGGTACCTAGTAATACAGATCTGTACAGAAAAATAGGGGAAACACAACTCAATAATTTTAGTA
>JBBPLL010000311.1:0-34780 GCA_038089755.1 Leccinellum rugosiceps | reverse complement strand
AAGTTTGAATACTTTTGAGACGAGGGCGTACCAATACCACTGTGCATGCATTCGCCCATAGTCTCTCGTCGGCCCTAATGTTTATTCGAAACCGTTTGTCGTGTGGTCCGCTGTCTCACACCACTGGGCCAAATTCCGGCGTTCATTCCCTCGCTTCAGCGTGGTTTTACTACGCTGAGTTGGAGCAGGTTGTAATTTCCCTCGCATCGATGTGTTCCAGGGTACGTGGCGGTTGAGTTGATCATCTCATTGACACCACTGTCCTAATTACAAAGATAGAGCATAGACACTAAGCCCAGGAGATATCCAGAGATTCCGAGCCATCCTGTTGACTTGTTGTCTCTTGTCTACGAGACCTTCGAAACCCATATAGAGCGCCACTCTCCCCAAGCCGTCACGGCTATCATGGCATACATCCTGACGGTCTCATCTGAACCATACATTCGCGAGCTTTGCAAACTGTTGGCTTATGGTGAAGCTAGCAAAGCGTACACCTTTACTGCGGAGAAAAACCAACACATGGACGTTACATTTCAATGTGAAGGCGATGAGGTAGAGACTCCCTGGCACGCTGAAGACGGCGACATAGATGCAGATGGTCCATATCCGAAATTTATTCCAGACAAATTGGCTAGCATCCTCCCGGCTGCTCACAAATCTTTAAAGCTACTTGAGGAGGCCAAGTCAGAGCACCCGATTTTCTCTACCCAGTTACCCTCAAACAAAATCTCGTGGATCTGGACTGAAGAGAGTATCAAGAGAATATGGAGGGGCGCTGGGGTCAAGGACAGCTCTATAGCTACCTCTCCGAAATTAACACAATCTCGCTTAGATGATTCACAGACGGAACAGTCATCGGTAAACGAAGATCCGCTTGCGGGTTTCAGGGTTTTCGATCTGGACCCAGGATCCTTCTTTCCCCTGGAACCCGACTCTCAAGTTGACCTCGACAAACTCATAACCAACTTCCCGATTCTATTGCCGAATATCACCCCAAGCCCTTCTCTCCTATGTGAAGTCATGTTTACACCTCTCCAGGATCATGCCGCATCGCTTTCTCGCGCACTTTTGGCAGTGTTTCTCGACAGGTCTTCCTTCCTCTGTATTGATGCCCACCTCGAGTTACTCCGCTCGCATATGCTGCTCACATCGCATTCATTCAAATCACGACTCTGTACCGCTCTGTTTTCCGACGCGGAAGATAGAACGACCCACAGCGTACAATTGTATAATCTCCTGCGATACAAGTCGAAGGGCATAACGCTCCCTGACCAATCTTACAACGGACGTTGGCCCGTAGGGTTGGCGCCTCTCCTTGTGACCAGAGATTCCTGGCCACCCGGTGGTTCTGAGCTCAGCTTCCTCCTGCGAACCGTCATAGTAGACTCTCAGCAGAATCATCCACAAAGCGGGGAAAACGCTACTGCTGATTTGAATGGTGCACATCGTGTAATGGCCGAAGCCGAGACCCGCCTGGGCTTTGCTATACGTGAGCTCAGTGGTAGGGGACGCGAACGTTCCCTTGATCCTTTCTGTAAGTGGGTAATTTGTTCGGTCTGACACACATCTCACAAGGACATTTACAGCAATCGAGTGCGCCCAATCTACTGATCTGACATGTTACACTTGTTCACATGCACAGAGCGTTAGATTTCTTGTATCTTGATTACAAGGTCCCCCAGCCGTTGAAAACGCTGATTCCGACGGCAATCTTATCAAAATATCAGAGGATTTTTGCGTTTTTGCTTCGCCTGATGCGAGGTGAGTTGACCGGTATTCTTATGTTGACTGGCTGACGGGCGTAGTGGAGTGTGCAATTCGCTCTGTTTTCCGCTTGACCCGTACTACTGTGCTTCTCCTGTTCCCAACACTCTCGTCGTCTCGTGCGCTACTGCTCCACTTCCGGTTTGCGGCGCACACGTTTCTCAACACACTCTCCACCTATATATACGATATTGTCATCGGAGGCAATTTCGACGCGTTCCTGTTACGCATCGCTGCTTGTCGGGAGACTCCTGATGCGTCGGGCGGCTTCAGAGACGTCTTCGCTCTTGCGGACTGTCATTCGTCCGTTCTGGATGATATACTCAGCGCCTGCCTCCTAAGGTCGACTCAAAGGGCTGCTAGCGATCTTTTGCGCGGGACGTTGGAGGTCGTTCTCGAGTTTTGTGTCTTGGTCGGTGATCTCAAGGACGACCGGGTGGCAGAGTATCAGGCATCGCCCGTGCTGGATACACTGTATGCTTCTTTCCGCAAGAAGGTATCAGCATTGGTCAGTGGTTAATGTTGTTGCGACCATGACAGGTTTGTTGACCTAATGACCAGATACGCACGTTGGAAGTCACGCTGGAAAAGCACGGAAAGAGTCAAGGCGTAGAACAATTTCAATCTGGATATACGGAATGGGAGTCTCGGGTACCTCCGGGTGGGGTGGATTCACTTCGACATTTGTTGACATACTTGAACCAGAACGATTGGTGGACTCGGACTTGTTGAACTTCGGTCACGTCGTTGCAAGCATGCGATCGTGATTACATTGATGATATACGTAATGGTCCTGACTTCGTGAATGTATAAATCTAAAGCATAAACTAGACATTTCCTACAGGTTACAATGAGCACAAACCAAAAAGAGAAGAGAATACAACGACGATAGTGATATCAAAAGTCAAGGTCAAGGACGGCTCTTGAAAGCGTCATCAAGGAGATCTAGCGAGTCCCGTATGGAAGAGGGTATCGGAGTCAAGTCTTTAGTCGTCCGCCTGTTCTCTCGAATCCATATTGCGCGTACTTCCTCCTCTCGCGGGTCCGGATTGGGTGATGTTGCGTCTACGCCTAAGCCCCGCAATACCTCTTCGACGCGAAGGGAATCCACCAACTGGATTTCTTGACACGACGCGGCACCCTTGCTCGGAGATCCGAACGATGCTGTTCGGCCGACACCGCGACGACCGGACTTGGATGGAGAAAGGATAGTCGAGCCAGGAACCGAAGACGAGACGATGCCAGACGTCTCCAGCACGCTCACTAGGTCAGAGAATTCGCTCCGAGAGACGGACGTGAAAACCCCGTTCTCGGAGCGTTGGAGGATCATGACATAATACGTGTAGAGCTGAGGAAGCTCGAGAAGGCGAAGCTTGGAAGCGGTGCGTTTGGTGGGGGTCTTGGGTAGGGCGTTGGAAATGGAAGAGAGGGGAAGCGCGGCGTCTTTTCTCTTTGAGGCGAGGACGATCGCGAGAAGGACTAATCTCGATTGCAAACCGAGATTCCGAACCTTGACGGCAGTCTCGCTGTTACAAGACTGGGTGGAAGCATGTGCCATTGAGGGCTTTGAATGAGATGGCAGGTACGCCTTGAGTGCGGCTAGAATGTGATTTGGCGTGATGGAAGGCACGGGAGTCTGCAAAGGATTTTCGGCAGCGAGGGTGGAGGATGAAACGGCAAGGTCTATTGCACCTCGGAGGACCTCAAAAAGGGTGCGCACGTCACCGGTCTGGGAGGCGACTTTTTTGGACAGCAAGGTCAGGGGACCGGTGGGCAGGAATCTGTTGAGCTGCTCCGAGGTTTGGGTGTCGGACAATGGTGATAGACGCGCTTGCAATACCTCGAGCAATTGGGAAGCCGTGTACGCGCTAAAGTGAAGTGTCAAGACGTTTGCAGCCTCGTCATTTGGCAGACTTGAGGAGACCGAGAGGGTATGCGTGTTCGCTATGCCAATGACGCGAACAAAAGAAGAGTGTTTGTGAGCAAATGAGAAGATGGAAGCAAGGTCGTGGGGTGATTTGGCAATGTGATCGAGTTCATCTAGGACGATGAGACTGAAGAAGTGCGTCAGTGGGTGTGGAATAGGAACGAGACAGGTCCTACCATCTTTGTTTCTGCGAGGCCAATATTCTGTCTAGTAGTCGCTTTCCCTTCGCCTTTGGGCCCTTCGTTCTCTTGACTAGCGTAGAGTTCTCGATATTTTCGCGGAGACAATCCCAGAGGTCGTCTACGCTGTTCAAGGCCATGCAATTGATCGTGATGGCCTTGAGGTCCTGGCAATACTCGGCCCCAGCCAGGACGGAGTTGATGAGGGCCGTCTTTCCGGTCCCAGGTGTTCCGGATATGAAGAGAGACGACTTGAGTTGATCGTCCGAGTTGGAATGGCTGGTGTCCTCCCGCGCAGACGCAATGAATTTCGCGATCACGTCGCGTTCGGTAGACCTGCCGGCGATGGCGAAGGAGCCATTGCAGGTGGACCTGAGCAACGCGCGAACGCGAGCGTGTATAGGAATGAGTTCGACGGGGGGCATCGAGGAAGTGAGGGGAGTAAGAGAAGGTCTTGCCAGAGACTCTGGAACAAATCGTGTATTGTTGGCAAAACAACGCGTAAACAACGCGCCTCGATCATGTGTAGGATTTCCCACGCCCTCCCGAATCTCGTCTTATTACCGCTCGGCCATCAAAATGGTATCCAAAGGACGGGGGAGCAGTGCAAAGAGCAACCTGACAGTAGCGCTCTCAGTTCTGCTCTTCTAAAAAATCTGTTGTCGTCCTCGTCAAGATGCCCTTGCTCACGACGGTGATCGATGACAAGTCCCCATTGATCTCGTACGATGCCACATGGCTTCCGGGTTCATCTTGGGATGACCAGTTGGCCGCCAAGTACGATTGGAACATATCTTGCTGTACCCACTCAATGATTCGCCTTCCCTGACAGCTATTATCTTGGTACTTTTACAACGAATAACGCAACAAACGGCTCTGTGACACTCGACTTCAACGGGACAGCTGTCTGGATCTACGGAGCCAACCGGGGGAATCATGGCAGTTACACCGTTCAGGTGGATCGCGATACTTATTCTGGTTACAATGGCGCCGGGAACAACTTGTTCCAGCAATCGCTTTTTAATCTATCGACCCTCAGCCAGGGGTTGCATACTCTAACGCTGACAAACACTGCAACTGGAAATCTTTACGTGGACATCGATATGGTCAGTTCGTCCTCCCCTCCTACCATTATGCACCTCATGTCGCACAGATTGTCTGGCAATCAGAAATTGGGAATGCGGGAGACCAGCTGGTGCCTGAGGTAATTCAGGATACGGACTCCCGTTTCAATTACCAAGGATCTGCTTGGAGCACCACCTCCGGCACCATCAATTTTAACCTATTCAATAACGGTAGCGGCCAGTAAGTGATGGAAACTGGGCAGCGTCGCCAAGCTCAGCGTATTCGTTTTAGTGTCACAGGAACGTACGATGCAACACTTGCATTCACATTCACAGTAGGATCGGATCCTCTTTCAAATGCATCGTTCGTGACTTATGTACAATATAGGGCACGCATTTCGTTCAGCACATCGTCATGCATCTCTGACAGATTTATCAGGCGATGCTGTAACCCTCTTTGGGACTTCGGGGCCTAACAATGGACCGTACTCTGTTCAATTGGACGGTGGCCAGGCTGTCACCCATAATGCTACGAACGCGTACCCTACTAATTACGGAGTTGTGATTTACCATGCCGACAACCTTGGCTCCGGCTCACACCAGATCGTTCTTACCAACCTCCCTGCTGTGAGTAGCCAACCGCTTCTTAGCATTGATTACGCACAGGTGTGGTCTATTTCCAAGTACGTTCCAAGAACGCCATGACTCGTTTACCATCTTGACTAGGTTGCGTTTGCTACAGTAGCTCCACTCTGTCATCGAGCCCGGGTCCGGCTAGCTCCGTGAGGTATGATTCAATGTCATGAATACTTCTCTTTCTTATCGAATTAGCACTAGTCACTCTCAAAAGTATGTGGTATAGAAACATGGGATATGTGGTGGCTGGCTTACCCCAAACATTTGTGCTGACAGTCTCAGCGCGGGGGCAATTGTCGGTTTAGTTGTCGCAGTTGTAGCCGCAGTCGTAGGGTTTGGGACTGCCGTATTTTTTTACAGGCGCTGGAAAGCTTTGTTGCCCATTCATGACGGCATGTACAGACTTCATACTCCCCAGCAACGACCCGAAGGGTTAGCCGCGGTGGCCGCAACGGGTTTTTCTTCGTCGTTGGAAGCTAGGAGCAACAGGACTATATTACGAAGCGATCCGTCAACACCAGCCTTTTCTGGGCGAACTCAGCAGTCAGGCAACAACCGTGAGGCAGAGTATGATGGAGCTGCCGCTCCATCCTCCGGTCCTCGTGACTCGCAGAGTAATACCTACGTGGTGGCTTCAACGACTCGGTCCTCGGTAGATGAAGTACGTGAAGTACGTTGACTTGACCTGAATATCCACTCTAAGGGTATTGAATACTTTGATATACAGGGCTTGGGAAACAGGCCTCTCCCCGATGCCCCCGGAGGGGGTCTGTCACTGGCCGCCGAGTTTCCAAAGCTTGCTGGTGCACGACATCGTCAGAGCCTTGATGGCAGTTCCATTGCGATCAGTGATGTTCCTCCTAACTATAACCAAGCGGTTGGGAATACGACTAGAACGCATGCATAGCTATCTTCGCGGTCATTTAGTTGATAATGACGTTAGATTCTGTAGATGCTGGATGCATCCCGGTTAGACGTCGACCATTGACTTTTGGATTTTCTCAAGAGCCTTGTCCAGCTGTTTCACGAATCCAATTCTCGGAGTTTGCCTGGTCTAGTGGTGTCAGCGCTGAAGCACTCCTAATGTAGTTGAGAGGTCACACGGAATCAACATGGTTAGAAGGAATACAACCAGTGCGTTGCGTCTTTTATGCTGCTGTCTGTCTCCTCCGAGTCAACTGGGCTGTCCGCACGCGCCGTTGCGCCCGACCTTATGATGACTGCCCTTCAGGTGAGCCCCCGTCTCTTTTTACTCTTCTCCCCGAGTCCCCACGCTCCCAGCTGTCCGATACCGGCATGGGTCCCTGCTTTCATCCCTACAGAGGCCAAGGGCGTGGAGATGCCCGGACCCAAGGCGCGGATGACGGCGGTATCGTCGAGGTATGATCTGCTTTTGGCAGAGACCGAGAAGTTGATGGTATCTGGGGCCGTGCAATGATATGAATACCGACGCACTGGGAAAAGGATAGAATATCGGCTTATCAAGTGTGATGAATTCAGCCTATGATGTGAATGGGTTGGTGGCAGCATTAAGGATGAGCCTGAGGAGTGCTAGTGATGTCCGGCTGCACGGCTGGCTTCGTGTGGGACGACGGTGATGACCGTGACAATGGAATGGGATACACTGCAGGTGAGTCGTGTTGGCTTGGCAATCCGACGTGCTGACCGGTCTCTCGGCAGCCTGTCCAGCCGACGGTGTGGTCGATGCTGTCGGTGCACTGGAATGACAGTGATTGGCTAGATGGTTCGGCAGGAAGTAGGGTAGTCCGAGGTGTTGTCCTCGACCTCTTCTTTAGAGTATCTTTTTCGCCCTTGCCCTCGGCCCCCCATCCCCCCTCGACTTTCTCCTCCTCTCCTCCACCCTCGTGCATCTTCTTCATCCCAACGCTCTTGATCCCGTTTGAGGCGATTATCGAAGCGGCGGAACAAGATCTCGTTCATCCACTTCATGTTCGCCTCATCCACATCTTTGGTGGAGGGCGGCCGCCCAAGAAGATAGACATATCCATATCAGGATGTTGACGTCGGGTGGGAACGTACTCCCCGTTCTCATCAGCATGCATCGCAGCTGGACGCTGAACGCCAGGCACTCCTCAAGCATGTCATTTGTGACCTTAACAGGTTCGTCGAATAGGTGTCATCGAGGATAAAGTGGTCCCCTCTCTGACGAAAATTTGGGAGTAGCGTTCGGGTAGAGTCCCAACGACGCGGTGCTCGGCGTTAAAAACGATCTACGGGCATGTCGAGCGTGGAGCAGTGGTGGACAAACAGGTGCGGGATGCAGGTCATGCAACTCCCGTTGAATACCTGCGGGTCGTCGGCGATCGGTCGGGCCTTCTCACTAGGTATGTCATCAATCCGTTTCACATCATGCAAGTCCTAGAAACTGATACATTGCAGGTGACGTATCTGATGGAGGACATCCAAGTTTCGTCTCCAGTTGTCTACCTCACTCCCACTACCTCGTCCTGAGTGCCACAGAATCTCATCGGCCGTCCATTCTGGTTCATCGTCCTCAAAGTTGACGACTTGGTGCTCGAGTTGGCCTGGGAACAGCCAGTCGTTATTCAGGACGTGGATTTGGAGCAGTGAGGCATGGAAAAGCCTCGCTACTTCAACTGGTTCAGTAATTCGAGCTGAACGAATTAGGGTGTCCCTTAGGGAAAAGTAGCGCATACCTGGTTGTCTCAGACTTCGACAGGCTAATTGCAAACTCAATAGATGGATCCAGAAAGTACTGGAAAACAATGTGATCGCTAACAATGGCCTCCGGTAGACCATGATGCTTGTATACTTTGGCGAATTGAACGGCCATTCGGGAGTTTCTTAGGGGTCCGTTTGGTGATCAATTATCAAGGATTTCGGAAACTACTGAGGTGTACACACAGTCTTACATATGTCATCGCTTCAGATCTACATGGCGAATGACGATCTGTTCTTTCCTGGTCGGCTAGAGCACCAGGTTGGCGACGATCAGTCCTGGGAAGTCAATCGAGTGTTAGGTCACCATGGAACAGCCAACAACTTCTGAAGTTGCAGGTACGTTGTCGGGCGATGGTTCGTCGTATTATCAGATAAGCCACCTGATCGAGGTCGAGCGCATCGGAGACTTTGTACCGATGGGAACGACCCGCCCGACAATGCCCCTATCCGGGGATGAGCGACTATATGACGGATACTGGGTCGAAGCAACAGCACCCTACGCATACTCACACCCCAATTACCGTCAACCGATGACCAACCGAAAGAACTCGTCTGGCCAGGGCGCAAGTTTCTCCACTACGCTGATCAGCGACGAAGGTAGGAAGGGTGAGGAACAGGGAGCAAGCGTATCAGGAACGGTTGCGAGTAAGAGGAAACTCACGGAGACGGACACGTGAGAGGAGGTCGACGAGGAAGAGGAGGCGGCCGAACATCGTGGCCGCAACACCCATTTGCGAACGATGTCGATCTCGCTACTCGAAAGCCGCTACCCTGCATCTCCGTGCCGTTACCTGAGACTCCGATTGAGCCTGGCAAATCTTCTATAGGGGCACTTTCTACTAGGTCCGTGCGCAGAGTCCTTATTGGAAGTCAGCGATTTAATTTCAGGCCCCGCGTGTGGAGGGCAGGGGGTGGCTGTGAGAGAGCGGGGGACACCAAACTTCCATCTGCATGCTCGACGCCATCCAACAGACAGAGCTTACCCTCGCAGATCTCAGTAGGAATGCTTCTGTCATTTCTTCGTCCTCCGACTCTGAGGCGAGCATTACCACCATCATCAAGACTCCGAGGCCCCGCACAACTCGCACGTTTTCATCTCCACGCTCCCGCAGCCCCAACTCCCCACCCTCCCAGTCCGTTCGCCCACCCCCTGCATACCTGACCAGGGAGCTCGGCGTATCCGAAGAGTCAGACCATCGGGATCTCGTTCCCCAGCCCGTCCGTGTCTCCAGACCAGCCCAGGCTCGCTCAAAATCCCGCAAACCCTCGAGATCGCAAAACCCATCTGCCAACACGCGTTTGTCTGCCCAGGATTTCGTGTTCGGAGAGACCCTCGGCGAGGGATCGTATTCCACCGTGCGTGTAAACAGGCGTTTCACATTGCTGTGTTCCACCGCTGACGTGCTTTCCCGATTGCACACGTCAGGTGATGCGCGCGCGGTACGCCCGCACAGGTCAAGAGTATGCCATCAAAATCCTAGACAAGAATCATCTGATTCGCAAGGAGAAGATGCTCGTTGCTCTTGCAGAGAAGAACACCCTCGTGAAGCTCGGAGCTGGACATCCGGGCATCATTCGTCTACACTGGACCTTCCAGGACGACTGGAGTCTCTGTGAGTGTGCTACGTCGGCGCTCTGCTAGTGAAAAATCTGACCGAGCGGTGCAGTTTTTGTGTTGGACCTGGCGCCAAATGGGGAAATGCAATCGCGGATATCAAACCTGGGGTCGTTGTCGTTGACGTGCGCGAGATATTATACAGCACAGATCGTCGATGCTATCGAGTACATGCACGACAAGGACGTTATTCATCGGTATGTTCCTACCCTGCATTGACCAGCAATGGCATAATCACATCCACTCCAAAACACCTCCGATCAGTGACCTGAAACCTGAGAACCTCTTGCTCGATGGTGAATTCCGTATAAAAGTTACCGATTTCGGAACGGGCAAGATTCTCGAAGATGGCCGTAAGTTATCCCCTCCGCGTTAGGTACTTCTGTGCTCATCCGCATCCCCGCAACGGCAGAAGATCGCGCCAATTCGTTTGTCGGGACTGCTCAGTATGTCTCTCCAGAGCTCTTGGAACGCAACGAGACGTCCAAGAGGTACGCCACCGCCATTTCCCCCTCGATCTCACTTTCATGCATGACAGTTCCGATCTATGGTCGCTCGGCTGTATCGTCTTTCAGATGATCGCTGGCAGATTCGCTTTCCAGGGACTGTCCGAGTACCTCACGTGGCAAAAGATCAAGTCGCTTGATTACTCTTTTCCCGAAGGCTTCGACGCTGTCGCCAAGGATTTCGTAACCATGCTTCTGGTGCGTGTGATCTCCCTCTTTGCGCACTTTAATTTATCTGCTCACTCACACCTCGTTTCTAAATATAGATTCGTGATCCCCAACAACGGCTCGGCGCATCTCGTACTCCGGGATCTTTATCGCCGCTTCGTGCTCATCCCTTCCTTGCGTCCATCAATTGGAGTACCCTCTGGACTGATCCACCACCTCCGCTCGAGCCGGGTCTCGTGAAGAAACAAGTCGTTGACGGGGAGGACGCACGATGGAATGACGTCAGCGCGAGATGGGATGCACTCGTTGGCAACGGGGATGCGGGAGAGTCAGATGGGACCATGGTGGATGGAAACCGACGCTCTTCGGTCCCTCGGCCCGTCGACGACGATGACGGGATAGCATGGGCAGAGGATGCCCATGGCGCCGAGTTTGAGAAATACAAGCTCAGGGACGCAGGCGCGTTTAAGCGGGTATCGCGCATCTTGGAGGAAGTTGGACCTATGGGTGAACTGCCCAATTATACCATTGCGGCCGCCATAGCAAGTGATACTCTGGCCGAGTCGAGTGCAGGTACCGGTGGTCAAGACAACGCAGACGAACACCTCAACCCGAACCCGACCGCCGACGTTTCCAAAGTAGCCGAGGAAAAACCATCGTTATATACCACCACGATACCCGAGACATCGATGTTGTCCTCGACATCGATTGTGATACCCACTCCTTCGATGATTCCGCAGGACGGCATCACCGCAGGGGGAGGAGAGTTAGGGACGGATTCCTCGAACGGCAGCCTGGTAGACAAGTCGATCATCATTACTGCTATCGCATCTCTCGAGCTCGAACGGGGGCGCAATCGAGATTTGACGCCTGTGCAGGGCAACGGGTGGTCGTGTTGTGTTCCAGATTTGTGAGTCCAATCGTTCATTCTTCAGTTGATGCTTAATAAACATTCTTAAATGTAGTTCGTCACTGCTTCTTCCAGGGGAGACGATCTTGTTCAGCACTCCGGTCGAGGCGCGGTCTCCGAAACGCCGAGGGAGCAAGCTGAGGCTTCCAATTAGCGTGAGCGTATCACCTATCCGACCTAAGAATAGACATTTGGTGTTGACGACGCACCGGCTGTTATGCGTCAAGCAACGGCCGGAGGGAGGTGTTGGGTTGAAGTCGGAACTGAGTTTGAGGAAGGGCTCGGCGGGTACGAACGTGGAGAAGGTCAAGGACAAGGATGTCAAAGACAAGGACAAGGATTCCAAGTCTGTCGTGGAGAGTGCAGAAAGAAAGAGCGAGCGAGAGTTTGTCGTCTTGACGGTGCGTGTTCTGTCGGACGATCCGTGTGTTGTTTTTTAACGCAGGCGCGATGTAGTCTGTGCAAACGCAGACGTATGCTACAGAGTCGAGCGGTGTTGCGTCGCAGTGGGTGCAAAAGATCAACGCTATTTTGTTTCCAGTTCAGAGATAACGATGACCCCCCGGATACGACCTGGACGCTATGACACCCAGTACGAAGGATGCTATGACCCATTGTCCTCACGTACACTTCTTCTTGGACTTCACACAGCTCCCTCTCCTAATATGGTTGCACAATGGTAATGGGTAATTGGCGCACGGTTTCGCCCCCTTGGGATATGGCGTGCGCGCACGTTTATCTTTCCTACTTTCTTCTTAGTAATCTATTTCGTCTTTCTGACGATGCGATGGTCGCGCTCCATCATCCTTTCTCTCTTGTCCTGTATTTGTCCTCTGCTAAGTAATAGTATGGTATAATACTTGTGTTTGATGTTTTTTGGGTTGGTTTTCATTGCTTTATTTCGTTAGTAGTATTTGCCCCAGCAGGCAGCCCTCTTAAGGGGAGGAACTTCATAAGGTTTCTATTTCAGTTTCGCACTCCAATCACACACGCTCATCACGATGTTGGATGATTGGTCTCATACACTCCTACAAACCGATCCTATGAGGATTTACCGCGCTAAACGGGACGCTGCGCATCGAACCGTTGCATCCCAGTACAATATTCTTGGATTCATATCCTCAGGAACGTATGGCAGAGTCTACAAGGCGCAGAGCGTCGAGTCCGAGAGCGTTATGTATGCGATCAAAAAGTTCAAGCCAGACAAAGAAGGGGACGTCATAACGTATACTGGCATAAGTCAGAGTGCAATACGGGAGATTGCAGTAAGTCTTTGCTTTGCCCTGTTCATGACGCCCGCCAGAAACACGCCGTTGACAGCTCAACAGGGAAATCTCTCATGAAAATGTCGTTGCCCTCAAGGAAGTCATCTTGGAGGACAAGTCAATATATATGGTCTTTGACTATGCTGAGCATGACTTTCTGGTACTACATATCAGGCGAGATGTTGAGCATAAGCTGATGATCTACATTATTCACAGCAAATCATTCACCACTACTCTCAAACCCTCCGTATTCAGATCCAATCCCAGGTTCTCAAATCATTGGTTTACCAACTTTTGAATGGCCTCGTCTACCTACATTCGGCGCATGTGCTGCATAGAGACCTCAAGCCTGCTAATATTCTTATCACTGCTTCGGGGACCGTCAAAATCGGGGATCTCGGCCTTGCTCGCCTAATCCACAAGCCCTTACAACCCCTTTTCGCAGGTGACAAGGTTGTTGTCACAATATGGTACCGCGCTCCCGAGCTGCTCATGGGTGCCAAGCACTATAATAAAGCGATCGATTGTTGGGCGGTCGGTTGCGTTTTTGCGGAACTTGCAAGTTTGCGACCAATATTCAAGGGCGAAGAAGCGAAGCTGGACTCCAAAAAGAATGTCCCATTTCAGAGGGACCAGCTTCTCAAGATCTTTGAGGTTCTTGGCACACCCGATGGTAAAACGGTTCTCGTATTCAATCAGGATGTGACTGTTAGTTCACATTTCTTCAAAGAGAAAGACTGGCCTGGTGTTTGCGATATGCCAGAATACCAGAATATGAAACGACTTGATGTGTACGTGTATGAATAAGTCGTCGGCAGCCTCTACTGACTCCAACCCTCCTCAAGATATCAAAACCGCCTAGCAGAGTGGTGCCAGTCGCGCATAAGATCACAGCAAGGACACGATTTACTCCGTCAGCTATTTGCATATGATCCCGACAGACGGTTGACCGCCAAAGAGGCCTTGGGTCATAGGTGGTTTCAGGAAGAACCTCGACCCACACGGAAGTTGGTTGGCCACTCTTCCTTACCCCTTCTCTCGGTGCTTACATTCCTTCCTGATCATTGACAGTGTGTTTCAGTACGTGCCAGCACACCAAATTCCACCTCAACGGCGAATCACTCAAGATGAGGCTCCTTCCATGATGGGCGTCCCTGCACCGACGCAGCCTCAAACACAACCACAGGGTCCAACCGCGCACGGACATGGCCAAGGTCAGCATTTGTCACAACAATCCAAGCCTGGAAGCACGACAAGTTTCGCGAGCGTTAGCGTTGGGGCACAGGGTGCCATGCAAGCGTACACCGCAGTTCAGGGCGGGTCTTCGAGAAAGAAGGCTAGACTTGGATGACCTCCTATGGTGAATTCGGTACCGACTTTTTGAATTGTTTTTGTGGTTTGATTACGGTTATCGCCGATAAATTAATGGATCGTGGAAGCACTCACTGAGGGCATGTTGAGAACCGCACCTAAGCGTTATCTGCTAACTCGTAGATAATCATAGTGCTGCGTTATCACTTTATTTTGCAATCCTGTGCTATTCAGTTGGCTAACCATTTCGGGAACACTCAACGCTCACTGTCGCACGGCGTCAAAATTTGTGCGATGGCAGGAGCCAATTCGCAAAAAAATGGGTTCTGGTCACCAGAACTTCTTTGTTACTTCGTGGCGGGAGGCGTCGCAGGCGCTACGTCTCGGACGGTTGTGAGTCCGCTGGAAAGGCTCAAAATCATACAGTGAGCGATACTTCCACGGCCGCGTGGGGATTGATCTCTGACAATGGCCTTGTGAAAAATTTCAGGCAAGTACAACCGCGTAGCTCCGAGGGACAATACAAGGGAGTCTGGCGCAGCCTTGTGAGAATGTGGAAGGAAGAAGGTTTCGCAGGGTTTATGCGAGGAAATGGGATCAATTGCCTGCGCATAGTGCCCTACAGCGCCGTGCAATTCACAACCTACGAGCAGTTAAAGAAGGTTGGGTTCATGTACTATCCTGCCTTCTCGACCACTCAAAGCACATATAGTTTTTCACTCGCAATAGGTCTAAAGAACTCGATACCCCGACAAGGCTGATTAGTGGTGCACTGGCTGGCATTACCTCAGTCTGTGCGAATTGTTCTCGTCTGCGTTAACTCTAAAATTTAGACCTGATTTTTCAGGCTCGACATACCCTTTGGACCTTGTGCGGTCGCGTTTATCTATTGCCACGGCCAGTATATCTATGTCGCCTTTGAGGCCATCTAGAGACCCAACCTCTTCTACCCCGAAGACACGTTATTCAAAGGCCGATCTGTCGGTAATTGGTATGACTCTCAAGATCATGCGCGAAGAAGGAGGTATTCGAGGCCTGTATCGCGGCCTTGTCGCAACGGCAGTGGGAGTTGCTCCTTACGTCGGGATCAATTTTGCAGCGTATGAGACCCTGCGTGGTATCCTCACGCCACCGGGTCAAAATAGTGTTCCTAGGAAACTGATGTGTGGTGCCCTGGCTGGTATGGGGTCACTCTGATTGGTTTTCTGGTCATACTTGACACAAACGTTCTACAGGATCTATCGCGCAAACGCTAACGTTCCCATTTGACGTCCTGAGAAGGAAGATGCAAGTTGTGGGAATGCAGGGTGGAGGGAATGGATATCAATATAGTGGAGCAATAGATGCACTGAGGGTAGTGATCCACACTGAAGGGTTTCGCGGGCTGTATCGTGGTCTGTGGCCCAATTTACGTGAGTCTGTCAAGATTTGAAGGCGTAACCCTGCTGATGCCCCAACTTCGCATGACGACCGTATGACAGTGAAAGTTGCGCCTAGTATAGCCACCTCCTTTTTCACCTACGAGCTGGTGAAAGACTCTCTTATTGTTGCGTTGTCCTGATCAGTGATAACGCCTTCATCATATCTGCGTGGAAGATTTTGTATCCTAATCGAGTCTAGACGGCATAGGAATTTGAAATAGATATACATAATAATAGATAATTTAAATTATTTTCTGTCAAGACGTAATGTCCAAAATTGGTTTCCTGAGCGTACAGTGTTCGGCACGTCGTTCCACACGACGAGCAGGTGCCTCGTGTGGGTCACCGGTCACCCCCCTCTCTGTCTTTCTTTCTTTCTTTCCTTCTTTTCTCTGCCAGCATTGGATGGTCTTTACTGATCATCGACCATCACCGTGTAACTGTATTCACACATTTGGTTGCATGGTCAGTCGAAAGTTCCTATCTGCCGTCTTACACGTTTGAAGCCTTGCCGTCGCTGCGTTGCATTCTCTACCTTTGTGCCTTTCTTTCCATGTGAGTTTCTGTGCTGACGTCTTTAAACGTTTCCTGTAGCACCGTATTTATCTCGTCTAGCTGATCCTCGAGTCCGTATCTTGCTCGGCTGGATCTGCCCTGCTACTCCTTTCCAGCCAGAAAACCACCGGTCAACTAGCTATACCCATGGTCCAGAACAAGCAATCATTCTCCACGTTTCCGGCCTCGCTTTCGTCCTCGTTTTCATCGTCCGTCACTACCTCTATGGTGCCACCTGCAACCCCCCCCTCTCCTTCACCTTCAGGTAGCTCATCCGCCGATCAACTCCCCTCACCCCCTTCCACCACGTTCAAGAACATATTTGGTGTACCTCCTTCCGCCCATCGTCCTCATTCCTCCAGTTCCTCACTTTCCATGGGTCAGGTTGTCAGCCGGCCTCAGGTCAATAACACATTGTCGCCGTCATCAGCTCCCTCTTCTCTAGGCTTTTCTGCGTCGAATGCAGGGAACCGCTTCAAACGTGCTTTTACCGCACGTCGGAAAAAATCGGACTCGGCAAGTCTACCGTCACCGAGACTTGGTAAGCGCAGGGAGCAACAAACGGACGAGTCGCCGCATGGGTCACCACGTCAGCTAGGAGCAAAGCAGCTTACTCTTCAGCTTGCGCAACATGTCTTCAACAAGAAATCTGCTCCCGCATCCCCTGCGCTGAGTGGTCTAAGTCTGCCTCCTCCACCTCCTCCTCCCAAGCAAGCTTCGCAACCGATCCCCCCGTTGTCACGTCTCGCACCAATCAATACCAATACCGATAAACGCATTTCCGTCATGACGACGTCTAGTCCAATCGCACCGGCATTAGATTTCATGAGGAAGAGCGATGAACATGCGGAGCAGTTCGCATCAAAGGAAAACGAAAGGAAGGACGTCGAGAGGTCGGAATTGAAGGATGTTCGCAGGAAAAGCGATTCTACGCTGAGCCTTCGTACCATCCGCGCTACTTTAGGGAACAAGACTCCTCGCCCAGTTTCGCTTGCCGAGTCGCTACATTCCACTCATACAGTCGTACCCATGAACAAACGCCTAAGCGCACTCATCACAGATCCAGAGTTTGTCATGGCCGAGGAAGATGATGGAGCAAGAAGCGACGAAAAGGGTGGAGCAGTTAGACGTTCTTCTCCAGCCCCGTCGTTGCGGCTCAGAGATAGAAGATCTCAATCTCTCAATCTCGGTCCTCCTATTTCGTCGATGATATCTGGCCCTACCGTCTCGAACGCAACAATGAGTCTGGAGGCTGTAACGGTCACTCTTCCTAGATCGGCCTCGGAAGGATTGGAACGGGAGCGCCTCGTCACTAGTCAGTTGGTCGCAGCAACTTTTTCTTCACCGCCTTCGAATGCTATGGCAGTGAACGCCGTCATTCGACATGCTAGCGCCATCTCCTCTCTGAATCAGGTGTCCAACCCAACCACCCCGCGGAACGAACGAAACTTACCGGACCTTCCGGACACTCCACAGGAAAACCCATCATCGCCACAAACATACTTTCCACAGCAATCGATCCGTCAGACAGCCATCAGTATGACATCAGGATTTGCCCCTGCTGCTGGGCTTGCACGACGTGCCGTGGAAAGAATGGGTCGGGTTTGGGGTTCGAAAAGCCCAATCTCAAGCCCTCTTGCTTCACCGCTTGGTGAGGCTTCGTTCTATGGTCGCACTGGGCTAGCACATCGTGCAGGTTCAAGCCACTCGGAGCCCCCACATCACGTATATGGATATGGTAGGAAGGGTAGGCACAATCCACAAACACCATCTGTTAGCTCTACTGCCTCATCCTTATCCGACCATGAGGGACCACAACTTGGTACACGCCTCCGAGGTCCTGTCCGTATATCTCCCTCAGGAGACGTAGTCGCTGGTTTGGTCTTCGGAAGGGATCTCAAATCATGTGTCGAAGAGACGGCCATAGACTCCGTTCTGAGCATGCAGAATGCGGCGGACAATGGAGACGAGGAGTCAATCATAGAGAACCAATGGAGTGAACCTTCAGGTCCATTAGAAAGGCGGCATATCCCAGCATTGGTTGTTAGATGTGCGCAGCATATTCTTGCGTGGGGTGTCCAGGAGCAAGGGCTGTTCCGGTATGTGCTGCGAAGAGATATCCTTGTATCATAGACATTCATCATTTGTTTATAGTGTTAGTGGTCGTTCGTCCCATGTGGCTGAGCTACGTACCAAGTTCGACACTGGTAGGTGTCGATGCACTTCAGGTCAAATCTGAGACTGACCACTCTAAACACAGGGGCCGATTTCGATATTGTGGAATCTAACCCAGGAGACTTGGACCCACACGCGGTTGCTTCTGTGTTCAAAGCCTACTTGCGAGAATGTGAGCGACTTGTTTCATTCCTAGTGCTACTCGCGGCTGACATACCCATTCGAGTGCCTGAACCTATTTTAACAAACCAACTGATGCCCTATTTCGATGCTGCCATGGTCTCTGAGCGGTCGACCAATAACATTCAGGACCCCCCACCGAATAACATCCAAGGACTTCGAAAACCCCCATCACTCTCAACAATCGGCATGCCTAAGTTCGGTGCTGCCCATCCTCCATCCGAATCGTTACGTAGTGCTCTCTCAGCTCTCATATTGCGCCTGCCTCAGGAAAACCGTGACTTGCTCACAACGGTAACGGAACTAATCAACCATACCGCCAGGAAGAGCTCGGAGACCAAGATGCCACTCAGCAACCTGTTGCTCGTGCTGTGTCCTAGTCTTAGCATGAGCCCATCACTCTTGCAAGCGCTTTGTGAAAGCCAGGGCATCTGGAACGGTGTTTATCAACGCGAGGAAACTTTGGACCTCGACGCGACTACAGGCGAACCTAGTCAACCCGTCAGCTTTTCACAAGTGCATTCCGAGTCTGAAGGTGCTGTCCATACCAATTCCCAGCCAGCTTCTCCCCTGCGACCATCGAGCGAAAGCAAACGCTCCGTCCGTCCCTTACCCAGTCTTCCTCCGCCTGATGGATCGAACTCCATTCCACCCTCTTCTTTGACGGGCGAGGCTTCAGGTCTGTCCACAGGTGTTAATAGTATCCCTCTCGATACCGAGTCGCCGTCGTCATCGTCCTCAACAGACGACAGCTCGTCGATCTCTCCCTTATCTCAGGATGGTCGCCCTGTCACACCTACATCCTTGAATTTTAAGTTAGCCAACCCATGCTCCCCACCATCCCTTTCATGCTCAACGGATTCCTCTTCCGTTCCTTCGTCATCGTCATCGGGGTCGCCCATCCAGTTGGTCAAACCGCTAGCACTTGTAGATGAGTGTGTTGAACAAGAGTCGTCCGATTCTCCAGATTCCTATGAAGATGCCGAACTCATTCCTCTCCCGATACCAAGTTTGCGGTCTACGCAGACGCTTCCGGAATCTCAGTTTCAATTTCCTGGGCCACGGGATAATATTCCTCGAAGTCCACTTACGCATCGGAAATCCACTCCTTCTCTTTCCTTTTCTTCTTCCATTTCTGCAGAAGGCCGGTCGGCTTCGATGGCTTCCCGTGCGATGCGACTGAAGAAGCCCTCGTTACATCTACTCTTTTCGAAACATTCCACGCCTTCCAACCCATCATCTACGCCACACTCACTGATGGTCACTGGCTCCAATGTGGCATCACAGGAGGGTGGTCTGTGGTCATCCTTGACGTCTGGGTCCTCACCGGATTCTATGGTTACTGCACCACAGTCCCGATTCAGCTACCCACCAGTATTGAATACGGCCATCGACGAGTCTTCAATTTCCCTGGCGTTAGGTATCGAGGATGATCGGGAAGACCGTGCCACATCCGTCGGACGCGTGGCTGAGAAAGGTCTGAAGGGTCCGCAGGAATCGATTGGGGCCAGTATACCTTGCCTCAGTCTACCAAGGAAAGATGCCGAATTCCGTCACTTAGACGTCACCCTCCCGGAAGACGAACAATTTGGGGAGTGTGACTGGACTCAGAGCGTGTTGATGGCGGCTCAAGGAGAGCCGAGATGGTAACAAGGGCTTACTATTCCCCGATGCAACGGACATGGACATACTTCGGACGTTACATGCCACATGATCTGCAGGCAGGTCTCTACATAATGCTGATACATCTTCGTAGTTTTAATTTGCATTGTCGTTTCCATTCTATCAGACCACTTTGAAATAAAACATTCGAGTACATACCCCATTTTTTTTCCCTACCTACTCGGGCATGTATCAATGGTAGATGCTGTCCGTTTGCGCATTTAGATAAAGGCTACGTGACGTCACCTTCAGATAAGGTGTAGCCTAGCCTTGGCTCAGCCCAAGATAAGACGAGACGTGGTCGATTGAACAAACACACTTTTTTTTTTTTTTTTTCCATGACTTCCAGCTCAGCCAAAGTGATACAAGAGAGACTCTTCAGAGGCGTCGACGACTCCTCCGGTCCAGAGTCCAGCGACTCAGACCCCCGTGACCCCCGTCTCAGCATCCACATCCCCAAACCAACAACTCCAACAAAATCGGAGTCCCTTCCAAAGATCTTGAAGGCGAGCCCACACGGGAAACTCTTGAGAGGCGTCGACGACTCCTCCGGTCCAGAATCCAGCGACTCGGACCCTCGTGACCCCCGTCTCACCATCCAGATCCCCAAACCAACAATTGCAACAAAATCTGAGCCCCTTCCAAAGGCCTTAAAGGCGAGCCCACGCGGTATAGACGGGACAGATGGCGACACGATCAAGAGCTACCGCCAACGACTGAGCGAGAAGTTGGGGTTCGACTACCAAGGTGTAGAGAGGCATCGTCTTCAACAAAGTGATGCTCGGCTGCGCCATTGGAAACGATGGGGTCCATATCTCAGCGACCGACAATGGGTAAGTCTCACCTGGTAACGTTCGCCATGTCTTGATAACCGATGACTTGTCCCCAGGCAACAGTCCGAGAGGACTACTCAGACAACGGCGACGCTTGGAGTCATTTCCCTCACGAGCACTCACGATCGCGTGCTTACCGATGGGGCGAGGATGGCATTGGCGGCATCTCGGATAATCACCAGCGACTCTGCTTTTCGCTCTCCCTATGGAACGGCGAGGATCGCATGTTGAAGGAACGTCTTTTTGGCGTCACGGGTCATCAAGGAAACCATGGCGAAGACGTCAAGGAGCTCTATTACTATCTGGACTCGACACCTTCTCATTCCTACATGAAATTTTTATACAAGTACCCCCAGCGCAAGTATCCTTACGAACAACTCGTCACAGAGAACGTTCATCGGGACAGAAATGTGGCAGAGTACGAGATTCTGGATTCAGACGCTTTTGACGACGATCGATACTGGGATGTCTTTATGGAGGTCTGTTTCTTTTGCTCTCACTCACGGTCACTCTGAAACTCCCATCACAGTACGCCAAAGATGAAGATGACCCGGATAGCCTCTACGTTCGGATCACTGGCTACAATCGCGGTCCAGAACCTGCTACGCTCCATATCATTCCACAACTGTGGTTCCGCAATACGTGGTCGTGGCCTGCTTCCAGGCCACCAATGCCATCCCTCGCTTACTCGGTTACGGACAACGACATCCAATACATAAAGATTAGACACCCAACCATGGAGAAGTACTTCATGTACTGTTTACCCTCTCCACCCCCCGTCGACGTAGATGGCGTTTTCGCTACGGATGATTCGGAAGATGTCGCCATTCAACCCGAACTCCTTTTTACAGAGAATGACACCAATTTTCACCGCCTTTATGGAGGGCAGAATACGTCTTCGCACGTCAAGGATGCTTTTCATGACCATATTATCCCGTCTCATCGACCTGTCGATAAGTCGGATGGGTTGACTTCTCAAGGAGATGACGGCGATGTGACGCTTCGCATGTCCGACTCTAGTTCTCAGCGGTCTCCATTTGTCAACCCAGAGAAACGTGGTACGAAGTCTGCGGCACATTATATCTTTCAGGATGTCCCGGCCAACGGTGGGTGCGCGGTTGTACGTATAAGATTGACTCCGCAGTCTGTGTCCAAGATCTCCAACTTGGACGATGAAGTCACGTTCGATGCGGTGGTGGAAGAACGGCGCGAGGAAGCGGACGAATTCTACAATTCGCTCGTATTCGGCCCGATGAGCGATGATTTCAAGCAAATAATGAGGCAGGCCCTGGGGGGTATGTTGTGGACGAAACAATATTATCACTTCATACAGAAGGAGTGGATTGATGGCGACCCTGCACAACCCCCACCACCCCCCGGACGTAAACATATTCGCAATAAAGTACGTCTTCTTAATTGTTGTCACTATACCTACTTAACCCTTCATCAGGAATGGCGCCATATGCACATCGACGATATTCTTTCCATGCCCGACAAGTGAATACTTTCGGCTATTTTGATCTGTAATATGGATGACTGACTTGTTCAGGTGGGAATACCCATTCTTCGCTGCCTGGGACACCGCTTTCCACTGTATACCCCTCGCTGTCGTCGACCCTTCCTTCGCCAAGAAACAATTAGATATCTTAACTAGAGAGTGGTACATGAAGCCGGACGGGCAGATCCCCGCGTATGAGTGGAACTTCTCTGACGTTAATCCCCCCGTACATGCTTGGTGAGTTTGGTTTCCACCTATTTCTTCATACCATCGATCCGACCGTTCCAGGGCGACATTTAGAGTGTTCAAGATAGAGCGAAAGCTCACAGGACGGGAGGATCTACCCTTCTTAGAGCGGGTCTTCCAGAAGTTGTTACTTAACTTCACATGGTTTGTCACTTGCTTCGACAGGAGGTGCGGTTGATCACGGCTATCTATTCAGGTGGGTAAATAGAAAGGACTCCGGGGGACATAATGTCTTCGAAGGAGGTTTCCTTGGGCTTGATAACATCGGCATCTTCAATCGTTCCGAGCCACTACCAACAGGGGGAAGTTTACGCCAAGCTGATGGCACTGCTTGGATGGCGTTTTATTGTCTGAATATGTAAGTGCAAGTTAATGTATCATTACAGGTTTCTTGATGGTGTTTAGGTTGAACATAGCCCTCGAGCTTGCGAAGCATAATGCGGTGTATGAAGACATTGCTTCCAAATTCTTCGAGGTACGTCCCTTTCACGTTGGTGGAAATTTCACTTTCCTAACCAACGTCAGCACTTTATATTTATCTCTGATGCTATGACATATATGTCGGGAGACAACGAGCTGAGCCTTTGGAACGAGGAAGATGGGATGTACTACGACGTCATCCAGTTCGGCCCCGGAAATGCGATCCAGTTGCCCGTGCGCAGCCTCGTCGGCCTCATTCCCCTTTATGCGACCCTTGTTCTCGAACCCTCGGTACTCAAAAGATTACCCGGTTTCAAGAAACGTATGGAGTGGTTCCTCGACAATAGGCCCGAAGTATCGGCTCGGAATATGGCGAATATGAGTGGTAACGTGATAATCGTCTTCATTCTATCCTTGGTTTCCTCAGTGTCTTCTAGTCAGCGGCAGGGGAGAACGACGCCTGCTTGCGCTTGCTAGCAAGGAAAGGCTGGTCAGCATCCTGGAGAAGATGCTCGATGAGAACGAGTTCCTGAGTGAATATGGCATTCGATCGTATGTTGAGTTATGACACATCTCCGAGTCATCGAATTTCTCATGCGATGCCGTCTAGTTTGTCGAAGCTGCACAAGGACAAACCTTGGGGGATGGATGTGAACGGAGAGTGGCACGAAGTTAGGTACTGGCCGGGCGATTCTCATTCCGGAATGTTCGGTGGAAATTCTAACTGGCGTGGACCGATCTGTGAGGAACAAGTCACATCGCGAGGACATGGACTCACAGACTGTCAGGGCTTGCGGTCAATTTCTTGCTCATCGAAAGTCTCCAAAGGTTTTACCAGTATTATGGTGATGACCTTCAGGTGGAATGCCCTACCGGCAGCGGCGAGTACATGAACCTCGCTGAGGTCGCGGCAGAAATTCAGCATCGGATTATCCACATCTTTGGCCGTGATGTCAAAGGGAAAAGGGCCACCAACGGTGGCAACCCAAAGTTGGACAGAGATCCGAATTTCCGTGATTATGTCTGGTTTTACGAAGTGAGTATGGATTGTACTTCTTCTTCAGCCATGGTTACTGATTGTATTCTCGTTTCAGTTTTTCCATGCGGACAGCGGCCGAGGGCTTGGGGCATCCCATCAGACAGGGTGGTAAGTATGGATCGAGGTGGAAGAGTTCGTGCCTTTTTGATTTCATTACTCCTTTCTTCACTAGGTCTGGCTTGGTTGCCTATCATATCCTGCAGAGCGGAGCTACATGTCGGTTACCGAGAACTCCACGGAGTAAGTGCCATCTGCTATCAGGGTCCGTGATACGTTTTTACCGTTCTTCCACAGCTCCGCGGAGCGTGGTCAACCACTACTTCGATGTGAGTCTCATGAGCAGCGTTCAAGTTTCAAGTTTACTTTATTCACGCGTTGACAGGAAACGCTCTCGGAGTATGGGGATGACCCTCGCTCCTTATATAGCGCCATAAGCAACATGGACTTACATTCCCTAGGGGACCTGTCACCCGATGCATTATAGAGCGATAACAGCGCAATTGACTAGAACGACATGATCGGCCCATCTTGTGTTGGTAATAAATCATAATATAAAGGATTGTAGCAATGCGTGATCTATTACTTAAGGGTACATGACGATGTCCTCCAGGTTTTAGATATGCTCAACGGCGTAGAGAGTAAGGAACGAGAATTACATAAAAGAGAAAGAATGCTGGAGAAAAAGTCGCGACCGTAGAATCGAGGTCAAAGGGGAATGTCAGAAAATTCACAAATGAAGGGAGGGTAACAAGCCGTCATAACGCGATGTGGGGAATGGAACGAACAGCAATACTGGAAGTTGTAGAGAACTTACGTAACATATAGAGTGACTTGTCCGCCCGGGCGGAATGCCTCGAAGGCCATCTGTACGTCTTCAGTAGACCCAAGAGATATCAAGTCGCCATCTTCGTCTCTGTATTTCACCCTCAACGGAGTGTCGTCTCGACGTGGACCGCAAAGACGAATCTTCTTGCCCACTTTATCCACAAGCTGACTGAATTCTGTTGATCGAGGAACCTGAATGACGAAGATATCATCTTGAAAATGAACTTTGACTTTGACGGATGAAGGGTAACCATTATGCATCGATATGCTCTCGAACATTTGCGACCTCGATTGTCGGAGTCCTGGTCCCGTCAACGAAGATTCACTGGAGCCAAACGGTGTTATTGGTGATGAGCTATTAGGTGACTCCTCCGATGATCCACGTGTGGATTGGCTAGAGCCACTACCCCGTTTGCTTTCCGTTTTCGTGCCCTGCGGACGATGTATCCATGCGGTAGCTGGGACAGGGGGTGGGGATGTTTGTGCAATATATGCACTAGGTTGACTAGCGCTCCTCGATCGACTGAGCGGAACAGCATTGATGGAAGTCGGGGTTATGGGGGTTATGGGTTGGTCGTACGGGGGCATGAATGGGATTTGCGTGTGCAGTGGAATTTGAGGTCGGTTCCACTGGGCGGCGTGCATATAACCATTGGTATTGTCGGCTCTAGCCCGGGATTGATCATATCTCCATTGTGGGTGCATGTAACCATTTGCATTGTCGGCTCGAGCCCGGAAATGATCGTATCCTGCAAGAGGATCACGGTCAACTTGTGGATTTTGAGTAAGTGGCCAGTGAATTCCTAATGGAGTACCGCGTCCCGATGAGGGTATGCTTGATGGTGGGTAATCTTCGTACTCGTCGTCGAGATCGAACTCGAATCCATCCGCAGAGACAGGAGGTCGGTGACGAGTGTGGGCTGGATGTGGTGGCAGATTATGTACATACTGGGCGTGTGACATCGAAGAAGATGCTCTGTCGTGAGTGACGGGAAGAGGAGACCGTTGGGTGATCGAAGCGGGTACGGAGGCGTGATTGTTGTGTGGAACAAAGTGCGAGATGTTGCGATCCGAAGCACGTCGATTTGCTACTTCCCCTATCAGCCTGTTGATCTGGGTCTCCCACTGTTTTAACTGCTCCTCTGAACGACATCGGAGAGTGAAGTATTCTAAATCGTCATCGCCTCTCCACCATACGGCAAGAGAGTACGGATTAACATTAGAGGAACCTGAAAATAACGTGAACTTGCGAGTTACGAAGTGATGTCCGCATACTCACCGATCGAATTTCTTGGGGAGCTTGGAATGGCCTGGGTGACGTTATTCAAGAAGATACGACCTTTGAGAAGTAGTGGAGTATCCTTCTTCTTGTTAGGTACACCGGGGATGGTCGGGACAGAGGCGGAGGGCTGCTTCTTCAGGATGGAGTTATTCTTGCCGGCTCTCTTGCCATTCGGAGGGGGCTGGAGTGCTTCCTTGCAACATAATATGATCTTCTCGAATAGAAAGACATGGTACTCGCGGTCGACTTCCGACTTGGTGACAGTGAAGATGTCGTCGAGGAGTAGGTTGCCAAAATTGGACAGATGATGACCCTTCCAGTCCTTGACACGACCTTCGAGGTTGCGTACAGTTTGATTGTTTTCAGCACGTCGCTGTGCCTCATTGATCTTGTCCGTTATGCGCTTCGCTGCAGCGGAACCAGCTTGGAGCTCTTCAAAATGTGGGTAATCAA
This sequence comes from Leccinellum rugosiceps, assembly GCA_038089755.1. Lineage (NCBI taxonomy): Eukaryota > Fungi > Basidiomycota > Agaricomycetes > Boletales > Boletaceae > Leccinellum > Leccinellum rugosiceps. The sequence continues at coordinate 8,143 of JBBPLL010000311.1, read as the reverse complement.
CGATATTTGATGCCTTTACTAGGGACTGCGGACGACGATGAGAAGTTGCTGATCGAGAAAAAGAGATAGGTCGCTCACATCAAGCAACAGTGGATACTTGCAAATTCTCTGAACAGGTTTGATTAGAAAAGCAGGCAGCTCTGACTTGGCGTTGATCAAATTGTTGTGTACCTGGGAAAGATGGGAGAGGAAACGTTAGGCGCTATTTTGGGATGCAACCGATGTCGGCCGTCGCCACACCAACCCGGCTCACGTAGAAACCTGGCCAGCCAAAATCTGACGGTGAGAGTAGAGGAAATCACGTACCGACAAGTTTTGCTCCTCTTTGATCATGATGTCTGCGGCATTGGTGTAGTTACCACAATAAGGTTCGTAAACCGCGAACTCGTCTTCCTAATGTGTTTGGAATGGAGTCAGAATGTTGCTAGACAATAAAAGTACCGAAAAAGGAAATATGTGGACTGACGTTCTCAAGGAAGTGCAAACCCCAACGCTGGTCTTTCCAAGGTAGTTCAGCGGTGCTCTCGAGGCGAATGAGGAACTTTCTCTGAAAATTCAACAATTTGTTGAGACCGGGGAAAAGGAGATGTATGGTATCCTGGTCTATTGTATTGCTCTGCGACAGAGCGGTTGCGTATTTCTGGGTCGAGTCAGTAAAGGTTAGTGAAACGGAGGTGTGATGTTGACCTGCATGACTTCCAAATCCTGCACATACTTGCGTTCAGTCTCTACCATTTCTCTGATGATGTTATTTCGTGCTGCATCGTGGGCGCTCGGAGGTGCGACAGCGTTGAATGAGTGGTTCGCAACAGAGGCTATCGACTCTTGTGATGTGATGGGAGGGGGGGAGAGTGGGGTTGGCTCGAAAATATCGGAGGGTAAAAGGTCGACGAGAGTGGTAACGGTGCTAACGACCTGTGGTGTATCAAGGACATGAATCGAGGGAGACGATGGAAAGCGTCGTACCTTGACCAGGCCATCGGTTGAATGGCGATCCCACAAATCTGAAACCGTGAATCGTTCGCAGTTGTCGATTTCTGAGAGTCTCATGGCAAACTTTGCGATGGCGCGTTTCTTCTCCTTTTCATTGGAGACATCGAAGGTGGCCGGATCAGTGGCTATTTCGGCGATAGGATGAATTGGGGGAGGGAGGAGGTTGAAGAGAAAACAGAGTGGGATGCCGAGGGTGAAGCAGTCCCAAAGCTGTGTGACGGGGTCGGTGGACTGGCGGAGGTCGCCATTGCGCGAAGAGAGGATGAAAAAGTGGGAGAAGTTCGGAATGCGCATGAGCCGTGCACGCAAGGAGGAACATTGCTGGTAGAGGGAAGTGGAGGCGGAGGCGGCTTTGTTGAGGATGTTGTTGTTGGCAACGGGAGTTTCGATTACGAGGCCAGGATTAGAAGCGATCGATTTTTTTCGGCCGGCGACGGTGGCCATGATGGTGGAAAAAGAAAGAGAACGTCGAGAGTCACTCCTTCCTTCTTCACAGGTGTGTAAACGGAAGATAATACGCTTTCACACTCCGCGTTGATAGACACTGTAAACAAGACACAACAACGAAATCAGTTGAACAATGACCTGGCAACGGATTCACTGAGTCCAGTGAAATGTCAGAATGGATTCAATGTAAATGTCGACGTTCCTTGCACGAGGGGGAACATTTGTGACCGAGGTTGCCAACTTGTTGTGTGTGTATTCAAAGTCCGCTTGCAGGACTCCAACCACTGTGAACCTCCATCTCTTCTCAAGACCCATGGCACCAGCTCGCCCTGCCAGACGCGCTCACGCTCACGCTCAGAACGCTCCACCGCCGACGTCGGATACACAGAATGTAACCCTCCTCTTTTTGGAGCCCATGATGGGCACTCCACTCACAATCTACATCGAAAAAGACGTAGACGACAGGGACGACCTCGTCGACATCATCACCGTCAGTACTCCACCTTCATTGCCATCTCACTCATTCATCGTACACACCGCAGAAACACGGCGGCGCCGTCTCGCCCAGCTACAGCGGAACCCCCTACATTTTAGGCGAGTGTCCATCTCATACGACTCCTTCCCCCACGCTCATCTACATCCCAGTCGATCCTCACAAGGAGTCTGGCCAAAACCTCTTCCGTCAGTATGCCGGTAAAAAGGGAAAAATCGTTCTTCATTCCCGTTGGGCTCACGAGTGTGTCCGTGCCGGCGCGCTCCAGACGTTTCAAAATAACTGGGCAGGCTGCAAAGTGACTGGTACCGAAAAGTAGCAACTTACCCCCCAGTTCTTGATCTTCCTCTGACTTGTGCTTCATCTTCAGAGTCGATCTTCCAGTCGCTGCTCCCTCTCAGAGTGACCCCACCCCATCTGCTCAAGTACCTTCCTTACCACCCATGCCCCCTCATCCTCAAACGCTCGCAACTCTGGGACCAGCTGACCCCCTTGTGCACCCACCACCCCAGGGTTCGTATGGCTATCCTGTATATGGTCCTCCGATGCACCCTCCCCCTCGCGGCATGCAGCCCCCAACTGCAGCCCCACCCCAGTCCTGGCAGGCTCCCAACGCCATTGCACCCCAACAGACCCACATGACCCCTCCTCAGCCTCCGTCAGGAATGATTCCCCGCCCTCCCCAATATCGAGACGGACCTTGGGTTACTGGCTTTGATCAACCCCCACCTCCTATGGTAGCAGGTCCGAGCGGCCCTCACTACGCCTATAGGTATCGGGATGAGCAACCAGACTGGACAACCGGCCCACCTAGCGATTACCCTTATGATCCTGCAACGGTTAGTCTGGCACCTAGATCATCCCCGCGTTGCTGACGTTCTCGTCTAGTACGAGCAACCTTATGAGCAACCGTATATCCACGATCCTGGCCCTTCGACTGCTGGCTCGTCTAATCCGCCTGTTGATGATGCTGCTGGCGACAAATCTCGTGGCCGGAAGCGAACTCGGAACCAGGTATACTTACAATATATTGCCGCAGTCACCCGTCTCAAGTTTTAGCAGGGAATTCCTGCAGCCCCCCCTTCTACCCTTGTCCTCAATCGAAGGAATCCTCCTGCTCGGTCTCCTACGCCTCCAAACAGAGTGATCAAGAGCACGTATGGCGGGAATCTCTTCACTTCTGACGATGTGTTGTACCTCAAGAAATATATCGATTACTGTCAAGAGCAGGGTCTTGTGCTGAGGTTTGTGTCTCACCATCATATATGTCCCGTTTTTAAATTCATCCTCATCAGTCTAAGGGAGATATGCGAAAGAATAGCTGTCAAGGTTTGTTCCTTTACCTGGAATCTAGATATCTTGCTGATCGATTCACTGCGCAGGCCCCGCATCACACGTGAGCACTGCATTTCGTTTGCACGGCTCGTTACATTAACCAGTTCTTGCTTAGATTTTATTCCTGGCGTCGGTACTGCAACAAACATCAGATCAGGCTTGGCGGGTACTCCATGGACCTTGGTGATGCATCGACTCCTCAGGAAGAAGGTGAACAGGAGCAGAATGAAGGTGAACAGCTCCGCGTTAGTACTGGTCCTGGGATTATTGCGGCGGCGCAGCAACGACTACAGCAAGAGGGCAATCGACCGCAGAATCGGTCTCCAACTCCTCCAAGGGCGTTGTTCCGGAGTACCACCGGAAAAGGAGTCGCGTTCACGGAACAGGATGTGACGTTCTTGGTTCGCTTCATGGAGTATAGAAAGTTGGTCGAGTATATGGAAGGCAGTGTGTCCATTCTATTCACCAATCTTTTACTTCCTCTAGATCCCAGGATCGTTTCGATATGGTAGCGTTTTGGAAGGATGTTGCTACGAAGGTTATTCATCATTTAAGAATGATGCCCTTCTGCTCATTATTTTCATTAACAGGCACCCCACCACTCTCGTGCATCATGGATGAAATTTTGGCGTCGGCACAAGCACGAGTTGAACAGGACTGAAACTGATGATCCATTGCCACAACCACCTGAAAAGAAGATGCGGTATTCCCGATCAGACGATATTTTGCTTGCCAAATATTTTTTCACAAAGCCCGAGGGCACGTCAGATAAAATATTTCAAGCATTTGGGCGACAGGTACTATATCTTGTACTTGATGCGAGGTTCAGCCTGTGACCGCTATTATTACTCATAGCACCCTCATCATCCTTGGAAGGGATGGCAAGAACACCACCGGATACACAAAGCGAAAATTGATCATCTCATTCAACGACTGGTAAACGGTGAGAATATCGATGTTGACGATAGTGTAGCGGACTCAGAGGTTTGATACTGTCGTCCCAACGAGCTTCTTGTACAGTATCAAACTTCCTACCGTCGACTTTTCGCGTATTCTATTATACACACTCGTTCCTACGCACCGTATTTTTAAGTAATTCACACAGACACGTTGCTCTCAGGGCCACCGCCATGCTACAAAAACAGTAGTGACTCATCCGGTTGTCTTCACTAACTTGACGGGTAGACATGACGTTATACCTCGCACAGGACCAGGTAGATCAGGTTAGTTTTTCTTCTCTTGCGACGTGCATTGTGTTGGCTCAAGGTTCCTCGTCTAGTTTTATCGAGAGGGGTGAGTCACCAAGCTCAGACTTCAAAGAGTCGCTAGTTCAAGCGCGCGGGTGATGCTTAGCTACCTCCGCATTCCCAATTTCTTGTCACAAGATCAGGTCTCGTCTCTCCTCCGACGTTCCAAAGACCTGTTGACCGAGTTCAACTTAGAAGACCATCCATTCGTGAGGGTTTGATCATCGTCTTGCTACGAAACGAGTGAATGAGGAGGCTCTTTTCTCCAGACAAAGTTCACTACGTCCGACCGGAACCATGTCGGTGATGATTACTTCCTCAACTCGGGAGACAAGATCCGGTACTTCCTTGAGGAGGACGCTGTGGATGAGAACGGCCAGCTTACGAGGGATAAGACCAAGGCGGTGAACAAGATCGGGCATGGTGCGTTTCTACCTGGCACTTTGAACGCTGTATATGACGGGACGGAGGTGCTACTAGCGCTACACGTGCTCGATCCAATCTTTCGCGCGGTAACCCTCGAGAACGACAAGCTGAAAGCTGTAGTGAGAGACCTCAAGTTTCATCACGATCCCGTGGGTGAGTAAGTTTCCTTCCTACATACAGGGAACGTGTTCATGATAGTCTGCGAAGTCCTTCAATCCATGGTCATCTTTAAGCAGCCGGAAATCGGAGGCGCTGGTACCTAGTCTCATGTCATTGGTAATCCTCACCGAAAGCTGATTTTTCGCTTTCTAGTCCCCGAGCACACAGATTCGTGGGTAACAAATTGATAAATCGTGATTTCCGCTCATCGCTGACACGCAATCCGTTGGCTTTGCTTCCAAAAGGACATTCCTCGTGTGTTTCTCCCCTGATGGGTCATGACCTGCCTGATGCTATTCTAACCATCGTTCCAGTATACATCGCCCCTCACTGCCCTCGGATTCTGGATACCGCTGGAAAAGTGCACACCGTCCAACGGGGCACTTTCGTTCCTACCTGGATCACATCTTACCACACTGATCACCAAACGTTTCGTGCGTAAACCTACAGGCGGTACTGGTTTTGAGGAAATCTGTCCTCCTCCCCTTCCCGGCGATTCGAATGCGGGTTCAACCAAGAGCTATGTGATGGAAACCTGCGAACCAGGTCGGTCCGTTTCAAATTGCCAGTCACCGAAACGCGCTTCACGGAAGTCGTCGCAGGGGACCTGGTACTGATCCATGGCAGCGTGTTACACAAGTCTGAGCGAAATACGAGCAGCCAAACACGCTATGCTTATACTTTTCACATGATCGACGGGCCGCCGCATGCTCATTATGACGAGAAGAATTGGCTTCAGCCAACACCATCAATGCCATTTACTAAGATCCTCGACCTCCCTAATGACATCAGTTGAAAGCCATGTGTATGCATGTACATATATGTCGTGATTCAATGTAACATTGTATCAAGCAAGGTCCTCTTCCTGGGACTTGGGTTCTTTGTGTGCAGATGGAACATATGCATAAACAGCTATATATATGTAGTCTCATACCCAGATGCACTGGAGACAGTTGATAACAGCTGGGTTTCAATTTGTGCTGCAGAAGCCTTTCTAGAACATCTCGTGCATTTCATGTGGTGGGGTCCTGTGTCCATCATGCATCTGAGTCATGGTTTTGTCACAGATTCCCTGACTCCCACAAAGTGGGGGAGGGTCTTGTTAGCAGCAAACATACAGGGGCCCTGCAAACAGGCATTAACACCAACTTATTCACAGATCTGTTTGTGGTATCATAATTGTCATGATTGCATTGATCCTTTCACACTTTCCTCCAATTCCACTATGCAAAAACCTGTACAACATAGATCATGTACTGTATGATATCAAAAGAAACACATCAGAAAATCATACAGCCACTTTATGGCCACTTTATGGCACTTTCAGCATTTAATAGGGTGTCTCAGCCTCTTGGGCTGACCCAACTAGTAGGGTATTAGTAGATCAACAAAGATGTGTCCACTGTTCACATGGGCATGCATCCATAGTTGCTATATAGTAGAAATAGAATTCAGAGGGTCTATATAAAACCCCAGTGAAAAAATGAGTGTCACATTGCCCACCATCATCCATGCCTCAGAAATCCCAATATCAACAGATTTTAGAGCTTCTTCAGATTTCTTGGCTACAGTTTGATGGCTTCTAGTGCATTGAACTCATAGAAAAAGCTCTGCTTACTCTTTCTTCATCTGATAAGGATGACTCTAGTGATTCTGCTTTGTCCTCTGCTTAATTCACATCCTCCTCAGGCTCCAGATCCACTACCACTCATGACTCTGACTCTCAATCCTCCTATGGACTGGACTCACCAGACTCAGATATGTCCCTTGTTTTTTTTTTCACAGAAAACCTTAGATTTTAGGGATGCTTTGAAAGCAGCTTATGACAAAGTTCTGTGCATCTACTACCTTGCTCCCTGAGTGCATACTATTCATGCCCCTCAGATTCACTGGCATCTTCTCAATGAGTGAAAGCTTCATCATTCTCATCTCTTCTGCTGAAAACTCTGTGTATTCCATGATGTCTTTTCAGTCCTTGTGAAGATGCACACTGCAGGAGAGGGCATTGTGTCCAAGCTATCCACATACACCACAACTATAATGGGTGCATTCAGGGTAAGAGTGATTGAGGCTGGCATAAACTGGGCAAGGAGGTCCCAGGGTCACTGTGGTGTGAGGATCATTTCCACGATCATTCCAAACTGGCATGGGGGCATGCATTTGCAGGGAAGCCCATCATTAAGAAGAAAGGGGATTTTCCAGTGATGGAATGAGGGTGGTGGTTGTGGGCAAATTCAGTGTGGGTGATGTGTTCTGCCCATGATGTGGGAGAGTCTTGGCAAAAGATCTGTAGGTAGATCCCGACTTCCTGGTTGACTTGTTCTGTTTCTCTGTCCATTTGAGGGTGATAGGTGGTTGAAAGGGAGAGGTTATATCTGAGGGTCTTTCCTAGTTCTTTAGCAAAGGAGGATGTGAAGTTTGAATCTTGGTCTGAGATCATTTTATCATAGAGGCTAAACCTTTTGTATACTTTGTGAAAGAAGAGTGCAGTGATTCCCTTGGTGGTCATGGTTTTCTTAGTAGGACAGAGAATTACCCCCTTTATAAGCCTGTGGTTAACCATGACCAAAAGAGAGCTGAAGCCATCAGAAAGGGGGAGATCCATAATGAGATCACAGGAGATCTGCTGGAAGGGGCGGGAGCAGATGGAGCAGATGGGAGTGAGGAAGGGAATGGTAGGGTGGGTGTTGGCCTTGTTCTGCTAACAAAGGGAGCAACTCTCAACATAGTGGTGAACAAACTGGGCAAGGCTGGGCCACCAGAATTTGGCAGCGATGAGTTGGCATGTTTTGAGATAGCTGGGGTGGCTAGCGGAGGGGTAATCATGGGAGTGGGAGATAACGTGGTGGCAGAGGTCAGAGGTGGGGAGAACATAGACATGGTTTTGGTAGGTAAGGACACTATTAGTCATTTTCCAGTCAGAGAGACGGCTGCAGAAGGCTGGGGAAATGGAACCATTAAGGGATTGGAGGGTACATATCACTGAGCGTGACTACACAGCTCGATCTCGCCCGGCACGAAACCTGGGTCCAGCTTCGGGCCA
>JBBPLL010000310.1:0-34848 GCA_038089755.1 Leccinellum rugosiceps | reverse complement strand
CTCGTATGCTAGTAAATCAAATAATCGGGCGTGCTTGGCGCCTTGGTCAGACTGAGGAGGTTGCTGTCTATAATATGGTTTGTGACCAGACAGTGGATTGTTTAATGACAGATTACGCCCAAGGCAAAGGCTCCATGCTGGAACAGTTTCTCGCCTCCAGGCATGGAAAAGGTCAGTTTCAACGACACTCATCAGACATATTACCTCAACGCATATATGTACAGACATCAAAAAACTCCTTATATCTGGAAAACCCCCCGTCGAAGAACTGCCTTCAGATGGGGCAGGGGCAGACTCAGATCCTGCCATAGAGACCGAGTTGATACCTATTGGAAAGGGCCGGAAGAGTAGGAGAGGTTACTCTGGAGGGAAAAGCGCGATAACAGGTGAGTATTCCACCCGTTGTCAGCCCGTACTATTACGAGAGATGCAGTCGAAACGGCAGAAAAGCTCCATCCTTGCGGCGGCCAAGGCAGCCTGAAGTCGGGCGCTTGCAAGATGACCAGTTCTGGAACTGGTAAATATAAGCTGCCGTCTGTCGGCGTTAACTGCTGACATCATCACAGAAAAAGTTGGAATGGATAAGGAGTTTAATAGCCAGCACGAATCGCTCATGCAGGAGTTCCACGAACCCGCAGGTGGTGACTCTGGTGAGTCCATCGGAAGTCGCTGACAACGCTCTTTTATCAACTACGCATGTGCTAGTAGATATAGCCAAAACTCCCCAGTCGCTCAACCACAAGGGGGAATCAGATACTATCAATGAGTCGCCCGAGTTCAAGATTCTCGAGTATAGAGTTGACCAAAAACATCCACTCAGTAGTGATGTAGTTATTGATCTTGCCAAAGCCGCAGAAAACGAAACCGCCTGCCGTACACCATCTGGTGGAGAAGACAAACCAGCCACAGGAAAATCGCCTCAGCATCCAGCTGGCGAGTGTAACATTCACCGCTAATGTCTAACGCTAACTTCGCTTTCTAAACAGATAAGCCGCCGGCTTCTTTTCATCAAAGTGAGTTAGCTTTTTACAGCTTTCACAGAAAGTTGGTCACTGAGTAGCATTACGACATTGCTTCACTTCCGCAGACAAAGACAAGGTGCCAGAGTTCTCCTTTCAGGGTTACCGAGAGGTATGTGCTTTTCAACCCGATGACTCCATAGTTTCATCCTACCTCAATACGCCCATGAAACCAGCCATCGCCAACCAGTAGCCCGCCCCGCCCTCTACATTCAAAAAGGGTCTACTCTGATGATGATAAAAACAGCGGGGATGGTAGGACTGAGGAAACCCCCAGGAAATTACTTCGAACTGATTGGAGTGGACTTGGACTTGTATGTCCCCCCGCAGCTGGCCGCAATCGCAAAAGAAGTTCCAGAGTCTAAGTGCCATGCCGCGCATATTGCGCAGTATTCTCCATAGCCTGTATATTCCGACAATATTTGATCTACAGACGCTGAAAACAGCCCACATTTGTTCCTCCGAGCATTCCGCTGTGCCACCTCCCAAAGATTGCCGACTGCGCAGGTGCCATCTCACGCCGCGCTTGATTAAGCTTATTGAACACAAATACACACTTTTCATGACATGCGACACGCCTTGACCTCACGCCATCTAGTAGGTTGCCACGTTATTGTCATCGAACAATCCTTTGGTGGTCCCAAGATTACCAAGGGCGGGTCGGGCGTTTGCCCATGTGTCGTGTGTTGTATGCAGGAGAATGTGTCTGCAGATCGTGTCCAAGTCAATCACATTCAAGGACAAGCTTGGGAACCTCTAGCGCCCGGTAAGTTTAAAACGGTCCCCTCTTACCCCCGCGTTGGTTCACACGCTCATATGCCCCATTAGTACCACTTACTCGGAGGGCGTCGAGAACACCGTTGCAGGTGATTGCAAGTAGTTATTGACCGCGTCGTTGAGTGAATATGACGACGACGACGGAGTTTGCCCAGATCGTGACCAGATCGGCTGACGGTGCCACGCACGCCAGCAACCTGATTGCTCCGACATGTGTACATGTTGTGCCCCACTACCCCTGATGGGCCCTGATGGGCATCACTCGGAACAAACAAAATCAAACTTTGGTTAGCTTTGATTCAACGTGTTGTCGAACAGCGCCAACCAGACCCCAAGCGCTGCAGACAAACTCAAAGCTGCTACCAACGCCTAAGGATCTCCACAGACAGGCGAAGATGCTGGTTGGTACCTCTATGGCTGTCGAACTGGCCGGGGTTGTTGAAGGTAATTCAAACCTGCATTTGCATATCAAAAACCCGCCGCTGTTTTTTGGGGTCTTTTTTTACGGCGCTGACAACGCCGTGCAGGTTATCCAGGTGTTCCGGGACAAAACAGACGACAACGAACAAAGTTTTACAAGATGCCTCCCACCACAACCCTGAACAGCAATTTAACAGAGGTACAGCATGCATTTTCCATCACTCTCGCGGTCCCTCCCAACACCAACGATCTAACAAGACTAACTCAACAGGCTAGCCCACACTTTAGACAATGGTTAGTCATCGACGCAGATGCCAGCTGCTAAAAGCTGGCACCCTGGTACCTGTCATCCAAATCACCGCACTTGAAACGCTACGTCTACACGGAAAGTATCAAACGAGCAATACAGGAAGGTCCGAGGCATCTAAAACGGCCGGCAGGAACATTCTGGCACGTCCATCTCGGGGCATTTGCACGGACGGAGAATGTAGGGGCAGGGGCCCAGCTTAGATAGAATGTCCTCATAGAGCACGTACGCTCTGCACGGGACAAATTTTGAATCCAAAAAAAAACAAAGGTACCCTGCCACAAACAGAACTGGATGATGGGTCTTCTACTTGACCACGATTACTCGCCGTGATAACGACGTTAATCCTGCTCACTTCCTCTGGTTAAACTCGACCCACAGCCTACAACACGATTAACGCGGACATGCCCTCCACTGGCACGTCGCAGGCCAGTCAGACGCAGACCCAGGCACTAACTAACTTAGCCAGCGCAAGAAACAGCACCGCGACTGCGTGGCGCCGAGACGCGCCGTCAACGCGTCCTAACAACGTGGGCCTTTACTCCCTTGAAATGCGCCGATGGGAGACGCTGACCCCGCCGCGCCCTCGTCGTGCCCTGCATGGTCGAAAAAACAAGTTGCCAACGCAATCCCAACCATGCAGGCTGTGGCCAATCCGCACTTGACCCCCTGTGAAAACCCTACATGCTCGATTCTGACCTCATATGTTACTCTATGTATTTACTAATATTTATATGTCCATATCTGCGTCTATCTGATTACCTAAATTTGGTTGATGATTGAACGTATCGATGCCAGGCAAAATGGCAACTGGCGACGGTAATCTGGCAATTGCTAAGTGCATTTGGCAATGGCAACTTGAACATGCCGCACCGTGCATGCTGGCTGCAGTTACTCGGGAGTTAGCCGAGTCGGAGTTTCTAAATAACACGCAACGCCGAGCGTCGAGATTACGACTTACTCTTTTTCTATTCTCTTCACTGTGAACGGAACTGCAATACAACTTCTCTTCATTCCAATGGTTTGTCTTCTAATAGCCCTTCAAGTCAGGCTTTAATGGCCAAGTGTTTATGGAGATCGATGAAGACATTGACGGACCACTCATAAGCTCGAAAAGGTTCCCCCCTCTTTGCTCGCAATCAGGTAGTTGATCCACTAGTACTATAAGGTTCTTTCATTCTATTAACTTGCATCAACAGTTCTGCACCCAGGAAGAATTCTGCGATACTCTGACTCCCCACACAGCCTCTGCTGCCGCCTATATGCTCGTGCAAGACAACAAGGACAATAAAATCGAGAAGGGTATGGGCTCAGGAGGTGCTTCAAATGGTAAATGCAAAGTGGCCTCGAACTGAGGGACTCCGGGATGCAACCAACGAAAAGCAAAACTGCATATATGGTAAGTGTTTGATAATTCGCCACTGGCAGCTAATGAAATTGGGATTAATCGTGCTTCAATACTAGTGTACTAACGTTTTTTTAATAGTAGAGGATGTCGCCCCCGACTCCATCAGCGTTATCCCGGACCCTTCATCTGCCACATCCGCATCCCCTTCCATCGGTGTTGTTGACTTGGAAGAGCCATTAACTGCCACACAGCCCACGCCCTGGGCCAGTGAATCAAGGAAACACCCCACTAGGCCAGCCACGTTCTCTGTCGCTCTCTCGCAACTCAATCGTTTCACTTGCTCTTCTGCATCACAACTTGCTCGTTTCAGTCACTCTCTTGCACCACACATAGTCATTTCACTCGCTCTCTCGCATTACAAGTTTTCGCAACTCGCTCACTGCTTCAATATGTTATCGAGTTTTTGCACGTGTCATGTTTTTGTTCCTTGTTCGCTCACTCAGCTCCTGTTGATCGGGTAGATTCGGTTTCGTTTCGTATGGGTACCCGGATTATGCATTATACCGTGACCGGATTTGTATGTACGAATTCAATCAGATATGAACATTTGGTATCATTATCTAGCATATGGTGTGAGCAGATGCAAGCGTGTACAGGTAGCATATAAGCGCATATATGATCAGCTAGGGGCATGTAGTACCAGGACGGAGAACCAGATTTGATATGATCTCATCTGCTGAATTATGTCGAGTGCAGAAAAATCATACATAGTCATATGTCGTACTGCATGCACATTCCTTACATTCTCATTTTCGGTATCTCCTATGATTCTACATGTTCCCTTATGTACGCTCTCGGAAAACATATCCGAACATGTCCGGACATATCCGAGCATGGTGGGTTTTCACTGGGAAGCTTGACCCTCGGCCGTGGGTATTATAGCTGCGGGTTTCTGTCCAATTCCAATTCGACGTTTGGTTCGATCGTACTATCCCACAGTCCCGTGTAACAATTTCTCGACGATAAGCTTCTACTCTGGTGTCATAGGACGCTCTGGATGGCCATTTGCCTCTTCGAAATGCAACCACGACGCACGCCTACCACCATCGCACCCACATTGTGCCCCTGTGTGGCCCGAAAATGTGCCGTCGACGCGACGACAACATGGCACCACGATGACAAGGAAGCGAAGACGACACAGCGCATGCAGGGCACGGCGGTGTGGCACCAGGACGCGGACGACGACGCGAGCCATGCAGCGGCGACACGACTGCGCAACGAGAAGCCAACGAGAACGAGAACCCTGAGGGTGTTGTGGCATCGGATGGGGGTGGGTGGGCGGACACACTGTAACAAATAGGCTATCATACAACGGCATGTGGGTCCATGAAAGCTATAGCCACGGACGGGCCATCACCTAGTACGTACGTGCCCATACGAGAAAGGCCTACAGAGACGGCTATGTGGTGTAACCGCATGAATTCCTGCTGCCTGGATACATACGCTGACATACGACTCCATGTCCCTCACTTCTTGCTGGGAGCCCTGTCGGACTGGCCTGCAATGCGCGCACCACTGCATAAATAAGAAATGTGTACATCAAACGACGAGCTACGTTGGCGAAGACAGAGGAAGCGCGGGTGTTGCCTCACACTATAAAGGTGTCAAATGGCAGGCGTTTCTTAACACCACGAGCTGCGAGCCACTTTCTTATCCTTGCCACCTCTTCGCCTTCCTGCCACCTTTCAAAGTTGGTTGCCGCCACTATCTCAGCAGGCTTGGAATAGATGCAGAGAATAAACCTTGTTCCTCGGCCGCCGTTTGGCTTTGCAACGCCAACTGGTATGAAATCCAGGTTCTTCCTGAGCGCCAGAGCGATCACAGCTTGGTAAACGGCTGCAGCGTTGCTGGCCTCTCCTGCTCGCTCTGGGTAGATGCGCTTAAAGAGCCGGACCAATTGGGTATGGGTGAATACAAGTCCTCCAATCTTCCACATCGTTGATCAGCCGCCACTACTGGCCTCAATTCAGCTGGTAATCTCGTGGCAGAAGTGAAAACAAACCGCTGTGTTATGAATGTGTGGGAATGGGAGTCGCTACTAGCTAGGCGCATCGCTACTACCTTTTAATATCATTGCGCCACCATATGCATTCACTCTGCCACTCTCAAAACCACACAATTCTACCACTCCACAAGGCGCATTTTGCCTCAGCACAAAGTGGGTGTCACGAAGTGGAACGAAGGTCTTTGTCTGAGTATTCTCAGTGACTGAGTCATACTGCGACAAGCCTGCCCAACTCATCGGACTTTATGCGCCCACTTCGCATTTGGTAGCCGCCACGCGGGACTTGAAAGTATTGTGACTCAGCCCAGCGGCCCAGATTTGAGGACAGCAGCTTTATTTAGCATTCCTTTACGTTACACTGCATTTTCGAAAGCCCTTAGGCCTCAGGCCTCAGCGCTCAGCCTGGGCTGTGGCGATTTTAGCAGCGAAAAAAAAAACACCGCTTGGGCTGCCATTGGGGTTGAAATCTGAGGCTCCGCGGAACGAGCAGGCGGCAGCAGAAGGCGAGCATAACGGCACGCCTCTGCCTTGGCTCTTTGCCCATCCTCGCTTGGCCAAACCGGGGCCCCCTGGGATCCGCCGTGAGAACCGCCTAAGCCCCGCATCCCGTCTGAGAACCCGATTCGAAGGCCACTGGCAGGGAGAGGGAGGATGGACAGGTCGTTGTCGCGCTGCCGTGGGATGACGAGCTGTTGAGAGAGAGGGGGAGGGGATGTGGATGGCTGTGCGCAGGAGAGGGAGAGGGAGAGGGAGGGGACTTGGGCATGGATGTGGACAGGTCATCAGGGCCATTGAAGGGGAGGGATGGAGGAGACGCACGTCGTGGTCCGGGGAGGGAGAGGGGGAGGGGGAGGAAGGGAGGCGTAGCGGTACCACCGCGATGCTGCTTTGTTGTTGTTGTTGTTCATCGTCGTCGTGACGGGGTACACCGTTGCGGCAGTCGTCGCCTCGTGCGTTGTTGTCATCGGTATGCCGTCGCAGTTGGCCGCATCGTCATCGAACCATTGGCCGCCATTCCCTCCCCGTGTTGCGTCATCGTCCGTAACACGCCATTGCCGCTGTCTATCTACCTCGTCATCCTCGTCATCGCATCGTTGTCGGTTGTTGTCGAGTTGTTGGGGGATGGGTGCGTGTGGACAATGTCCGGCATGGTCATGGTGTGTGTGTGTGTGTGTGTATGTTGGCTTCATACCTTCGTCGTCGCGTTGTGTTTGCATCGTGGACCGCCATCCGTTGGACCCTGGGATGGTGTGTGCACGAAAGAGGAAGTGAGAGAGGGAGAGAGAGAGGATGGGGTCACCTCCGAGTCCCCATTGCCTTTGGGGACAGACAAATAGATAAGGATGACGCGACGCCTCACGACGACGCGTTGGATGCGTCCATACTCCCGAACACTTCCTCAAATGAGACACTACCACCCAGAACAGGTTGGTTCGCCTCTGCCTTCTCAGTTTGAGGAATGTTTGTTTGGGCGGCCCGGGCTGAGGGACCTGATGAAACAGCTTCACTGAATGAAACCCGTGCTTGTGCAGGCGATGCTTTTGGAGAGCCTGCTGAACCACTGTTCATCGGCAATGAGAATACACCCAGCACCTTATCCGCAACCACCACTACGTTTTGCACGGTCACAGTGTTGCCGTTCATGGGAGATGCGTCGGACGAAGGCCTCGATGCGGGCTGTTCAGTCGCAATCCCAGTGGAAGCACTAAAGTCGAAGTTGTCTTCGAACACATTCGTCAGCGCCAGAAACAAGCACGAGAAAGTAATGGAAAAAATGAACAGAGGGATTGAAAAAATGACGCCGAACTCACCGTCACCAAATAACGGCGGTACGAGGTCTCGTACGGCTGGTCCACTGGGAAGGTACAGTCTGATAGGCACACTCCAAATGCTGTACACCCCATCGTGACCCCGACACCGGGCGTGCGTGCAGCGATCCACCACTGGGCGGAGGCGGTGGTGAACTCGGTCTCATAGTGCTGTCGCGGGTACGATCTCGAGTGCAACGCGCCAGTAGTCGTCAAAGTTATCTAGAATATAAGAGAAACCGCAATCAGATCAGATTCGAACCAGACAGACAGTCTGTTCTGTTCTGTTCTGTTTCGGAACAAATCCAACACGTTTATAAAGCAGAACAGCACAGAATAGAAAAAAGAAGGCATGACTCAAGTACTTACGCGCACGTCCCAACACTTCCCTTGATACCCTCCGTAGTACGTCCCGTCTTGCTCGACCTTCCGGAGTCCACTCATGCGCTTCATGTTTCCACACCGGATGAAATCCGCCTTCTTGAATTGCCCTGGCATGGACGCCTGCTTGCACGACTCGGCCGAGGGGGCAGCAACAGCTTCTCAGTCGGGGGACGAGGCTAGGTCAGGTGCGTCATGGGCCTGAGCTCGCCGTCGCCCGCGGGGCGAGTTTGGCCGTATTGAGGTGGACGCCGTGTGGTTATCGTAGACCAGGCCACGAACGGCGGCAGGTGCGAGGAAGAAGGCGATCAGGGTTCGGCGTTGCGTTCGTCGTGCTCCAGCGTGAGGCGGAGGCACTGAGGGCAGGGTCTTAGCGTGGACGGGGGAGGGGTAGTGCACGGTAGTCGCCGCGAATTGCCCTCGATGAAACGAGCGAGTGGACGGCGGGGCAAAGTCGAGTGCGGGCGCACAAGCAGCGCGAGGTATGGAGGGCGAGGGCGAGCGGGGGCGCGTGCATCGTCACAGCGGAGGAGAGGGAGGTCAAGGTCCGCTGCGAGGTTGGGTGCGCAGCGTGCCGCAGGCGGCGGCGAGGACGATGGGGTGGGAGCGCAGTGTGCGTGGAAGTCGCAGACGAGGGCTGTCGCCAGCTTCCACGCGAGTTCTCCTTGCTGCCACCATCACAGCTACCGCCGCTGACGAACACTCGTCTGCCTCCAACTCAGACGCAGCGCGGCTGATCAGCATCAGTGAGAGGAAAGACACGGACGAGAGCGCGAGTTGGCGAGTCCGGGGAAAGCTGGGGAACGGGAAGGAAAGGGCAGGGGATGGGGAAACGATGCGGGTGCATTGCTCGCAGGCACCCAGAGCCCACGAACTGCCTCGGTTGTCTACTGGGAACTACAACATCAGCCGCTGAGTGATTAGGCGAGGGTCGACGACGCTTTGTTCGCCGTTTCTACGATGCCCTCATGCTTGTAATTGGAGACATTCAGTGGGAATAGCAATGATCCGCCATGGATTGGTTGTAATGAAGTCCGAGCGGACGGCATTCAGCAATGGTACACATGTTCCCTTGTGGTTTGAGAAGACAGGAGAAGTTGGTGATATTATGCTGCAAACGACGGAGCTAACGTGAAAATCCTTTAGCCAGTGAGGGTTAGCAATGCTTTGGTGATGTGATGGATTGGTGATGGAGGGAAGCCGATGTTCAAAGACAGCTATTTTAACGCACTTCATGCAAAGTCGGAGAGAACGGCGATCCGCTTCAACGGTAAGCATCGCAGGCGTTGCACTGGCCATGACGTAACAAGAAAAGAACCTCCTCCCTTCGAAAGAGTTCGGTACACTCACAGGGCAGGGTATGTATCAAAGCGAAGCAGGGAGTACGGGGCGCCGGAAGCGAGGTGGGGGTGACGATAAGGCATGACGAGGCGAAAAAGCAGCGAATGATGTATCTTCGGCTGGTAGCCTGAAAATCGACATCTCCACCCAACAACATTTTCTGTAATTGTTGTAAGTATAGTAACAACACACCACATCGATTGAGAAGTTACCCCATCCTCTGATCAAACGAGATTCGGTGGTTCGAACACTTTAGCGTCGTCCGGGCGACTATTGAGTAACCGCCCTCTATTTATCATGCTTCTCCAGTTTCTTGCCCTTGTTCCATTCCTCTGGTTCCAGCGGCGCACGGAAGTGAACGCGTCCGTCCCGCGCAGTCTGGGCCTGGAAGACCATTGCGAGGACAAGCAGACCTGTCATGAGGGCTGTGGTGACAGGGAAATAACAGCATGCAAGTATTTTTGGACGTGAGGTCCTCGGAGAGACTATCTCTGACTCTGGGCATGACTCCTGCCAGTTTTTGTAAGTTGTGGTGCGAAGAGTTCGAGTTGCCTCGAATTGCCGCGTAGGGCTGTCAATCCAGCTCACCGAATTAATCAGGTTGGTTTGTATCAAGTCTGGATCTGGCCGGCCTAGGTGACACCACTACATACAATAGTAATTGTTGTTTGCCACATGGAGGGGTGGTAAGTTTATGTACTTACGTAAGGGTGGTGTACAGCGCGCCCATTTGCGCGGGTATTCACTGCCACGCCTCGCACGAGGCTCTGAAAGCGGGCTATGCATGTTTGCTGCATGTATTACATCCGCTTTCCGTCACCGCGTAGAAATCCCTGGCCATCATGCCCACCCCTGTCCAAGGCTTGACTAACATTGCTGGCCGAGTCCACTCGGATGTTCAAACCGCCCTCGCAGTCAAGAGAGAAGGCTCAACCCAAGAGGTCAGAGAGCAGCGCGGTGTCGGAATCCAATACGTCGATCTCATCATCCAGGTCGATGGGCTGATCAGTGACACACCCCCTGCATCGTGGACCTGAGTCGATAAGCTAGTTTGTGGGTGCTTCGCAATTGCCCAACATGGAGGTCATGGAGACGACGGACCCTTTCTTCCGCGCGAGCCTCAATCACAAGCTGTCGTACATGCACGTATGTCTTCGCTTCTCATTACCGGAGGGAGTTGCGTCTCCTGACAGTTTGCATCTTAGATTCTCGGTTCAACATGACGCGTTGAATCCCGTCTGGGACGAAGTTTGGTGAGTCAAAAACATACCGACAACGGCCATTTTGGTTGTCAAGATAACGGATAAAGACCACAGGTTGATACGTATGATGGACAATTACATTGGGAGCTTTGAGACGATGATACACCCCGAGACAAAGGAAGTAGAGATTCGTGCTCCATTGCATGTCCACAGCAGAGGCAACTTTCGGTTAAAGGTGATCGAATGATGGCTACTACCAGTTTTCAAGAGTCAACCTGATGATGATACACTGCCTAGATTGATTCGTCCCCATCTCGGGATGATCCCGTACTGTTTCCATACACGTTTGATGGGCCTGTCCATTACTCGCGCCACAGCTCGTCGTCGGTATATGGTTGTCGTGATGAATCACATTTACAGCAGAGGAATGGACCAAAGGACGGCGGGTGAAACGTCCACCAACAAACCTTTATAATGGAACAGATATTTACCGTCATCGGGGATGAGAACAAAACGAACGATGCATGGGTGAAACTGATAATAAGTGGTGAAGTCCGAAGGCCCGGGTAAAAAGATTGCAGTACAAAACGGAACTTGCTTGTTGATCATAGTAAATTTGGGGGACAGGTTGTGAAGATTAGCAGAGCCTGGGTAAGTCGCCAGTCTGATCAATACCCCCCAAATTGTTTGCGGGACATCTCGGAGGAGAGACAGAAACGCTGGTCCGACTCCCATATACATTAGCTTCGACTTGCCGAGGGTACGTTCATCGGCTGTCCTGTGACGAATGTACAATTACAACGAATGCGTTGTCCATTCCGATGTCCATTCCACTCCATGCATTCAACATGCATGCGAGGGGAGGGTTATTCCAACGTCCAAGTGACGGTTGCTGTAATACAGCTCATTATCAAAAAGAAAAGAAAAGAAACGCACGAGACGGCTGGAATTTGACGTTGGCCACGGGATCCTCTGAAACAACAAGACCCTTTCTATGAGGGTGCATGGCTCGCAGGAGACGCTGCGTGGTGCACGAAATCTGACGGGGTGTTAGGCTGAAAGAGAATATTTCAGGAGAACAAACAAACGGCGCTGCTAGTGCGCACCACAATAGCTGTCAGATTTTGACTTGTTTTCCTAAAGAACGCGCCGGGGCAGATTCTTTTCGAGGGGCGGTGTAGGCGCGTGCCGCTTCTGGCTGTGCCACAAACAACATCAGTTCTATTGAAGTATGGCAGTTGTTGGCGAGTCGACTTGCTAAACTTCGCGGCAGAGTCAACCCTTACGTTTGCGTGCGCCGCCAGCACTGAGGTTGGTGAAAAAACATAGCGTCGTCGGAATCCTAGTCCAAGTTATCAGGATTGAAGGAACATGGGAGCGGCGTCGACTCGACTGCAAGCGTACCAGCGACCACCAGCGATGGGACCCATTCGACACGGGGACCCACGTCGATATTTGGTGTCGCTGTGCGAGTGGCTTCAAAAACCTGGAAGTCGCTGCCATCCGGCTCGTTCGGTGAATCTTACGATAGCTGAAAGACTTCGGAAGGAGGCACATTTTTTTTCGCTGCTGTTGGCAGGGTGTTTTCGCAGTTACTCGTCGGGTGCCGTATCGCCGTCGTTTATGGGGTTGGTTTTCATCATCTGATCTAAGTCCGACGCGTCGCTTGAGGTACATACTGGTGGAGTCGGAGTCGGAGCCAACCCCAGGATCTCCGAGCCGTTCAGCAGCTGGTAGCAGTAGCGCGCCCTTTTGACAACCCTACCCCAGCTTGTACGCGCAGAACTTCGACTGAAGGCTCGGGGAGCTACGAAAATGCGGCAAGGTGAATGCAAGAGCTTCCAGTCGGACGATGAGCAAAATTTGTGCTACTGTCGTTCAACGACCGGTCGCCGACTTGTCCAACGTCGCGACCCAACTAACTTCAAGTCAGACTCGGGCTCGAGTCGCAGGGCACACCGCTCGTTGTGTTCCCACCAGCAGGTCCCCGATGCAGCGAAGAGGCGGCGGTTGGGGTGAAGTTTTAGCCCAGGGCAAGTCAAGGGTGAGCGAGGGTGGGGACAAAACGAGGGTGCGCGTGTGCACGCCGTGGTGCGTGGGGGGCAAGGCGGAAAGTGGGAGGGTAGAGGTGAGAGCGGAGGGAGGAGGGGAGTGAAGGAGACGAGGAGAGGACGGCAGCGGCTCCGAGTGGTATGGCGTGGGGTGCGGTGCCTTTCCCCTCACTTAACACCTCTATTCCTGTACCAGTATGCTTCAACGACTTATGCGTCACTCGACAAAAACATCGTCCGGGAGATGTGGGTCAGCGGGGACTGGTTGGGCATCTGGCATCGTAAGGCATCTAAGAGCATTGACAGCAACATCAATGTTGGCGAGATGAGTCCACGCCCGTGTCCAATCTCGACACGATACTAATGTTTTGGGGCCAGCTTTAGTGGTCAGGTCAGGCGGAATACAAGACTTGGCATCAAGATCTCACTTTTCAAACCAGAGTATAATAGGCGGTCAATCTCTCCCTCAGAAAGGAGATGTATGGTTCCTTGAAACATAGCTCCAGGAACCCCTCAGCGCCTTCTGACTGTGCATAAGAGTTCAGAACGCACGATGGTGGCCCGACAAGCCGCGTGTGCGTGCACCCACTGGTTCATGTGCTCCAGACTGACGAATGACGCACGTAGAAGATCTTCGCGTTCTGTACGAACGCCGCCCAGCACTCCGTGTTGAATATGCGAAAGAGGGAGAGCGGAAAACTCACCCCTTTTAGCCGTCGTTCTCACGTTGATCTGTCTCGCCAACCAGCTCCTGGAGAGGTCGCCCTTGCCAAAGACACCTCGCTGCCAGAGCACTGCCGCGTCTTTCATACCGAGCACCCGGACCGAGCGCGTGACGAGATCCCAGACGCCTTGCCAGCGTGGGTTGAGGACGTCCAAGACGGAGAGGCCGAAGAGGTGTGTTGCAGAGGATGACCAGCGGGGGTGGGTGAACGTAGATGCGGTTCTCTGCGTGCTGGGCGGAGAATTTGGGACGGTTTGGATCGACTGGATGGCTGGATCGATGACAAAGTTGATGATGGTCTGTCCGAGTCATGAGTCGGAAATTCAATACAAGGTTTGTGCTAAGCACACCCACTACGGTACTACAACTATGAAAAACCGGAGATCTTGTCAATCTCGTCGAATTTCCTCTTTGCCTTCTTCTCCCGGGGCTTGTGCTGGGTGGGCTGCTTTCCTTGCTAGTCGGAAGGAAGGGGCGGGAAGAGAAGGGCTCTGAGAGCGAGATCAGTGGAGGTAACCGGGTCGCGAGAGTCTTGCTATGCGCTGAAAGGTAGTCGTTTGAAGTGCGTTTGCGTTTTTGAGGCAACCGAATCACCCTCACCCCCTGTAGCTCGGGCTCGACGCTGTACTTTTGTTCCGGCAGTCACCACGCAGGGACGCTCGCCATGATGGCGACGTGCGTGGTGTTGCTCAACGAGGGCCACCGGGCCTTGCACACCAGCTTGCTTCCACCGGCAGCGGAGGCTCCGAGAGCGACGCGACGGTCCGTCATTGGGCACCGCGCCTGGTGTCAGCCCGTGCAGCCCAGTCCCTCCTTTCCGGGCTTCGTTCCAGGGCAAGTTCTGCTGGGGACTTCGTGTCCTCCGAGTCAGCAAGCTCACCTTGGATTTCGTATCCAGGGTCTCGGTCCCGCTGCTACGCTGCGACTCTTACCGCACCCTGAATTCGGCCCCCCTTCCCTTCGACTTCGCGTCTGCTGGGTCACCAGCGCAACCCCTGTGCCTGTGCCGTGAGTTTTTGCTCTGCTAGCAAGAACGCCTTCTGTTTGGGTTCCATTTGACTGGGCTGGCAGCTAACCTGGATCGCACAGCCCGATCAAACCCCTACTTCCGGGCTTCGACTGCAACCCTGGCAGCGCGGCTCTCCTGGTGCTTCTGAGCTGGGCAGGCGTGCTCGATCGTCGGCTATTTTCGCCCCCGTGACTAATTGAATGCAGCCGGAGAAGAAAACGCGCGCTGCATTCGGCTGGGCCTATGCCCAATTTTCAGCTGCTATCCTGCCCAGGTACGTGGCGAATTCTTCTCCGCCGGTCTCCAACTTCCCTAGAACAATGGAACTCGAGCCACTCGCCTCACTATACTCCACCACCGCAGAAACCCTGCCCTGGATGAGAATCCCTCTCAGGGGCCGGACGCTCCGCTTCTGAGCTGCCAGCTGCAGGTAGCGGTTGAGCTGGAAGAGGCCCTCACGCTCCCGCCAGCTCCTTTTCTTTACCTCGACGACGAGCAGGATGGAGTCCTGGTCCAAGGCAGCGGTGGATTTGGTCACCACAAAATCCACAACGCCTATGCCCTTTAGCCCCCGCTGGGTATGCTGGGCATAGGAGTCCACTGTGCCCGCCGACGTACTTCCGAGCTCGTCCTCGTCCTCGTACTCGCTCCCCTCTTCCTCGTCCTCGTCTTCACACTCCCCCACCCCCACCTCCTCCTCGTTCCTCTCATCATCATCATCATCGTCATCGTTGTCATCGTCCCCCCCGTCGTCCTCCGCTTCACCTTTGCTGACCTCTCCATCCTCGTCGTCCTCGCCGCTGCCTCCGCCGCCCTCGCTGCCCCCGTCATACTCGCTGCCTTCGTCGTCCTTGGCGCCCTCACCCCTCCTGCACCCGCTGCTGCTGCTGCTCTCACCACCCCAAACCCCCTCGCTCCCATCGCCCTCGTCTTCCTCGCTGCCATCTCCTTCATCCCCCTCGCTGTCCTCGCTGCCCTCGCCCGCAGGCGCTGCAGGCCGGAGCGTGGCCTGGGGTTTGACGAGGAAATTGCCTGATGGAGGGAAGCATTCCCCCAGGTAAGTGCCCAAGGCCCCATATACGGAGGTCTCGAACCTCAACCTACAGGAGTTTCTTGTCACGTTTCTGAGCCTGTCTCTCACCCACGGCGTGATAGCTGGCAAATGCGGCGGCGGTTGGGCCATGGCGTTCGTCAAAGTAGGTTGCAGGTGCTAGGCACCTCCAGCTGCTGTGGGAAGCAGGTGCCATGGCTGGGCGATTTGGGCGGCGATCGCCCTTCTTCGAAGACGGGGATCAGGCCACACGCAGGCAAGCCTCCGATTGGGCCAAGAAGTGGGGTGCGCAGGCAGGATCAGGAGCAGCAAATCTACGGCTTCAGAAGCCACCTCCGCCGCCTTGGCCGTCTACCTCAAAAACGAAACTGCGCAAAGGGACTCTAACTAGCTGCCAGCTGGCGGTGCTAAACACAAGGCTCGCCTGCCGCTTTAGTTTCTTCTCTCCACCAACCCCCATCCCCTCACCTTGCTTTGACAGCTCGACCGTCCGGCTACACTCCGTATCGTTACCGCGCCTGAGCGACCCAGCCCATGGCTGCTGCCCTAAGCTAACTTGGCACGCCCCTCCTTGCCCGAGATCCGCCGCACCCCTGCCTACTGCCGGGCACAAAGCCCGAACTTCAAACGCTAGAGCACCCGGCCGCTGCGGAAACCAAGAAGTCGGAGCGCGCCGTTGCCTGCAGGACAAGGCTGCCAGCTTGGACGAGGACAGGTGAGCTGCGAAGCCCAGCAAAGCACCGCTGCATCCACCAAAGGCACGCCAGTCTTTTTGTTTAGGTGCTCGGGGATTTCATTTTTTCGGGCGGCTGGCGGTTTGCGCTCCCCCGCCGCCGCATCCGCCCAGCTGAAAAGCAGCGCCAGCGCCGCCAGCGAATGCACCGCCAAGCAGGCCCCTGCTGCAACCCCAAACTTCAACTCTGGCTCTCGCCTCATCCCCGCGCGCTCCTTTGGCGCCAACAACCCCGTAGCTGAAGCAGACGGACTAAAGGGCAGCTGCACCCGATTGTCAAAGCGGATCTATTCTCACCAGCAAGCTCCGCCTCTCCGTTCTCCCACCCCTACCGATTGATTCGACTAGATAACATCACCGCGCACGCCAGCCTACCAAAAGGGCAACCGCTGATTCACTGCAGCTTTCGTGCCTAAAACCACCAGCGGGGGCTGCTGGAGACCTTGCACCTGGATCGACGGGGCACGGGCCTCACTTTGTTGGCTAGCCTAGAACCTCCTGCGTAGGCCTAGTTCGACGGAAACGGAACCAAAATAAAAATACATATACAAAAATAAAAAATAAAATGCTCCGCCTTTGCCAAGTGAGGTTTGACCAGGGGACTGCATAGCCTTTCTAGCAGCGCGTAACCGGGTTGCCAGGCCTGGAGATGCCATCCAAGCAGTGGCCTCCGAATCGGGGTAGCGGGGTTCTCTGACAGGATGCGGGGCTTAGGCAGTTCTCACGGTGCTAACCGGGTCCTCGGTTTGGCTAAGCCATCATGCCCGCCTTCTGCTGCTGCCTGCCTGCTCGTTCCGCGGAACTTCAGATTTCAACCCCGATGGCAGGCTTGGCAGCCCAAGCGTTGCTTTTTTTTTTTCGCTACTAGAATCGCTGCAGGCGAGGCCAAAGCTGAGCGGGACAGCAGCGCCGAGAAACCCCCTGCTTGGTCCCCATGAACCTGACCATGGCGCACCCCAGCTCCAGACACCCGCAGAGAGCAACCCCTAAGCCACCCAGCACCATACCTGGGACTCACGGGCGCAGAGACACCCCTTTCCGCGTGCGAGTAGATGCGTTCCAAAGGACTTTACAGCTTTGGTGTGCCAGTGAGCTTTCTTACAGGCGCGTCGTCCTTCAATTCCTTTGCCTTCTTCCAACAACTCCATTTACAATTACACCGTCTCGCGATGTTATCTTCTGACTCTTCCACTAGGCTACCCCAAGCATCTGCGCCCTCGACCTTTTCGGCGTCCGGCTGATTGTAAGCACCATTCTCTCTCTTTCCAGCTGGACCTTTTCTGCCAGTGGCTTGTCGGTAGCCTATACGATACCTCGCAGGCACCATAGGCTGTCAGTCTGTTGCTGAACGCGATGACGGTCAGTTTTGAAGTTGACTTTCGGGTTGGTTGTGGATAACAACAACCCAAGCGAATGGAGATGGAACTTGTCTTCGGAAATGTGATGGAAATTGGGCAGCACATGAAGGTACACCATGAGTATTGGCGTGACAAAACGAAAAGTTTGGCTGCGGCAAAATTTCAGGGACTCATGACACGTGTGGATAGAGGAACCTATCTGCTGTGTAGATTGGTGACCAGCCGTGTAAAAGAGATGAGCTGCTGGCAAGCTGGATCTCACATCAGCGTTGGACCTCCCAGCTCTCGTGGTGTGTTCCCAAGGGAGGGGCATGTAAGGCCCCAATCTGAGACATTGGATTGCCACAAGTTTACCTGTGGCTATGTCCACTGGCCTATTGTAAACATGCCTTGAGCACATGCAGCTGAGTGAGTAAGGACCAACTTGCTTGTCTGGCAGGTGCTGTTGGATGTTGGGACAAAAAATGTGATTGTGGCACAATTGGACAAAAAACAGCCTGAGGTCGGGGAGCGGTGGAATGCCAACAGGCCTGTCTCTGTGAAACAGGTGCTGTGGATACTTGGTGAGTAGAAAGGACTTCTCCACACCCCCTCATTCCCATTGGCACAGTTTACCTTTCCTCCTGGAACATGGCAAAAATTGTTTTACCACTGGCCACTTTTTGGGCTCTGGAGCATCGGTGGGAAGAGTGGGCACAACTGGATGACAAGGTTGCCTGGCAATATAGACTGTGGTGCCATGTATACCTTTTTTAGGATTTGTGGGATCAAATCAAACAAACATGACATCTATGACAAAGTTCAAGCTTAGCTGGGATAGGTTGTACTGTGTACATAGCAGCATTGAACTAGCGATTACACCAACCAGTGTGCTTCCCCCAAATCAATTGCTTCCATCATGGTTGCAATTCTCTTCTCAACTGAGGGAACCCTGAGATAGGTAGCCATTGAAACTCCAAGTATGTAAGGACTGACATGTGCCCTGGTGAATTTGGAATAATCAGAAATAGCAGAATGGTGAGCACTATCAAGACTTGCCATTGGGAAAAGATTCCAACACAAAGCCCATGGGCAATCAGATAGAGTGGGCCAGTATCTGTCAGCGCTGGAATGTCATAGATAAAACTATTGTACTTGTGTTGGTGCTGACCATCAGCATTAATGCCATTGATGCCTCTGTGGACGAAGAGGTGATGAGGACCAGTGGGATCAACAGGTATAACCATCACAGGAATGCCTGGAACAGGCATCTCAGTGTGAGGTGCTGGAATTGGATGGGAACATGTAGTTGAAGAGGCAGTAGAATGCGCACAACTTGCATGGACTCAGACACAGGTGGAAAGGGTCTTTGTCTGGGTGCTCGGGGTAGTCAAAGGCATGCAGGTGAAAGTATGATTGACCATGGCAGTACCAGTGGAGTCTCCACATGATCTCCACTACCAAAGTTCCAACAGAATCTGAGGCATTTCCAGGCTTGTCAGTTGTCCTGCAACCTGAGTCTGATGGTGGTGGAGCAATCAGGCTAACACTGGACTCTGAGGATTCATTGGATGCCAGGAGGGTATCCTCAGTTTTGACAACAGAGACCACACCTAGTAAGGAAGAATACTATGTGAGCATTGTAACTTGAAGTTTATAACACAAACTTCAAGTTGGATGAGGTGAAACTTTGGCAAAGGGTCAGAAGTCACTGGCCACACTGCAGTTGGCCACAGTTTCTGTAGTTACTACTAGTGATCATCAGACTGTGTGACTGCCTTAGCAAAAATATGAAATGCTGAGGCATTTCCAAGTCTGTTCTATTGATCAATCTGTATAATGCACTGCCAGTGGCACATGGCCTTATGTAATGTGACCTTGGCCTTCAATACTGGCATCTGATTTCCCAGCACACAGATTCAGTGCCAGGTGATTAACCCATAAGACACTGGTTTTATCTTGTTATTCTTGTCCACATTCGAGTCATCCCCCATGATCCTGTCATCACTGACTTTGACTGATTGAAAAATATTGTTCATTGCCCCTCACTGGCACCTGTTTCTGTGGTGAGTAGTTTTTGTTTTCATCTGCTCCTGGGCCTCTCATGAGCATAAACAATGGGTGCCGATATCCATCCCAAACTTTGATGATGTTACTAGCTGTAGCTTTTCCACCTGACTGTTATTCCCACCAATATCCTTGATCATTTGAGGTGAATAGTACTAATAACATGCTGTCCACAGCTGTGACACCAGAGCCAGGTATCATGTGGATGCTATGGCTGGTGCATCAGACAGAAAGAAAGATGTGACAATGCAACTGAAAACATGTCAGTCAAAGTTTGAGGTGGCCTGTTATAATATTTGGCAAGTCATGATTCGTGAGGTTAAACTTGTTGCGATAGTCATCAGGAAATCTGTGATGTGATGATATAACCAGCCATATGTGATAAACAAATTCAAAGTTGACAGCATGAGATAATAGCTTATCAATTTTTATCATCATTTGCCAGCAGGATATCAGAATAACTAGACTCTGATCAGAACCAGGAGGAAGGATGATAGGATAATATTCATATATCTTTTGTCAATCACACTTATTTTAGTTTGTCATGTTATATTATCACTGACAGAGTTTTTGGGATATGATCAGCCATTATCCTTGCCTTTTTAGGCTGACAGTGTACTTTGCATTCTAAAATCTTGATGACAATGTTTTATCAGGTCATTGGCTTCCTGAAAACAATTTATAAATATGAACAACCATTATCTTTTCTCCTTCAGTCTGACAGTGCACTCTGCAATCTGAAATCTTGATGATGATGTGTTATCAGGCCATTGGCTTCCTGAAAACAATTTATAAATATGAATAACCGTTATCTTTGTCTCTTCAGTCTGACAGTGCACTTTGTAATCTGAGATCTTGATGATGTTGTGTTATCAGACCATTGGCTTCCTGAAAACAATTTATAAATATGAACAACCATAGATCCTAGTATTAAGTTCAACCCACTCCCAGCAAATAGACTCATCCTCATGCTTATTGTCATTGCATGCAAATCCACAGTCCACACCTTGATACTCCCCTATGATATACTGACATCCAAGCAGCCCCATCCAAGTCATGCTGGCACCACTCCCATCCTTGGACCCCACAGGCCAGTACCAAATCACATGGACAGGTATGAAGGCAGCCTACCATTTGCAACATGCCCACCACTACAAAAAGCTTATTCCCTTCATACATCAATGATTCCTGCTGCCAGTGAGACCCAGAGTGACTGTGATATGAAGCCATACTTCATAAATTGCTTGTTGAATTGTTCACCACCAATGACATCATATCCTGGCAGTAATTGCTACCACCTCTGTGATGAATGCAGCAAGCCATGGCAGGATGGTGGAAACCATGGCTGAGAATGTGCCTTGCTGATCCTTCTAGTTTTGTCTGAGTGTCACTATGCACCTTCCCATGTTTCCAATTCATACTCTGTACCTACAAATATCAGACTTGAGCAGTCAAGCAGATGCTAACTCATGCAGATGACTTGCTGCTAAACTTCTTGAGAGGATCATCAACTCATCATTGATCCCTCATCCATACATGAGAATGAGTAGATTGGTAGGAAAAAGTTGTACACCATGAACCTATAACAACATCAGTATCATCCAAACAAAACCAAATGAAAATGACATACAAAAGCAGATAGACAACCCTCCATCCCACAGACATAAACTTGCATTTGATGATGAAAACCAATATCTACCATGTTTTCAGTTATTCACCTGATCATAGACATTAATAGACACCATACAGAGTGTGAACACATTGATTCAGGTCCTAGTATTTTGACCCATGACCCCCACACAGGTGATCAGCAAATTATCACAGCTCTCATTGTCAAGTAGACTGTGGCCATGTGTGTCTGTGTAGTATGTCTACTTGGTAGCATCATCTCCAATCACACTTTTATCATCCTCAGTAGATGGGCACTTCTGCTGTCTTCCACAAGTGTTGGTCAAAAGCATAGTCAGTGTCCTCCTTCCATCTGTTTAAAGCTCCACATGCATTCCAATGAAAATGGTGGTGAGAAATATGGAACAATAGCAGGTAAAAAGGGTAGTGAGGGAGATAAGGAAGAGTAGTAAATAACAAATAGCAGGTAGGGAAAAGTAGTAGGTGAAAAAGAGATAGGGGCTTTATTTATATTTGTGTATGTTGAAATTTATGTGAGCAGAAAGGAAAGCAACAGATAGAGAAGGGTAGTGAGAGAATTAGGGAAAAGTAGCAGGTGGAAAGGGTAGTGAGTAAGAAAAAAGACAATGGAAAGGGTAGTGAGAAAAATAGGAAAGAGTACTGGGTGGAAAGTTAAGCTAAAGAGAATAATTGGAAGAGTACTGGAGGAATAGAGAAGAGTAGTGAAGGCGACCGTCAAACCTATACAGGCTCTGGTACCTCAACAAGACAAACTATAGAAGGAGGAGTTGTGGCAGGAATCCAACCAGAACAGACTGAGCTGTTCAGTTGTGTGCATTCACATTATATACTACTAGTACATGTGCACAGACCATGCTGTGTCTGACAATAAGCTATCTAGTACTACTATATATGGTTAGAGTGTTCTCACAAGTGTGGGAGTATTCCCATACATGAGGTGTACATGTGTAAGGCTATGTAATGATATCATAGATAAGAGACAACAAGGTCACGTGATGAGTCATGTGACGAAAGTAAGGCATGTAAGAGGTCACATGACTCAGAGAAGACGAAGTTATAGATAGAAGTGAAGTGACATCAGTAAAATAAGTTAGGGGTGTTAACGAGGAACATAACATTATCCCCCAACTAGGCTCAAGATTCCAGATCAAGCGCCGGCAAGGAAGGAGAAGGAGGAGGCGTGCAATGACCATTGGTAAAGTTCACAATGGGGGTGGAGAAGAGCAAATCAAAAAGTTCACGCGCCATCTTCAATTTCCGAGGAGCCAAGGGGTGGGAACGATGGAAATCCTCAACGGCAGCAAGCACCGACTTCATCAAGTTTGAAGCAGATTCCCATGTACAATCCAAATCGTCGTAACCCTTCCAATTGTTAAGCACCGTACACATGAGTGCTATAATGTAGCTGGCAACAACCAACTAACACACTAAAGGTAAAGGGGACGAGGGGCAACTCGCAATGGTAAGTGTAGAGGGGTAATGAGGTGCCTGGTACAAGTCAACAGTGACGATGCTTACTAGGGTTTCGTAGACCTAGCAGTTCTTGTCGGTGTCGATAGTCAAGATGGTTGACGTACTTAGTCGAGGACTAGTAGTCGAGCAATAGTTGACAAGAAGGGATGACAATAACAGACTGGAGTATTTATGGTACATGGGTGCTACCTTATATACTACAGGGTGTTGTGCACGGACCAACTATCTACGACTGGCCCTAAGTGTACGCGTAAGCTGGGCATAGGGTGTGACGTCAGTGATAAGGGGTCTAGGGCATGACATCATGATGACATCATAGATAAGGGCCTAGACTAGTGACGTCAGGTCATGTGCAGTAGAAGAGATAAATAAAGTGAGAGTCACGAGGACAGTCACGTGATCGAGCGCTAGAAGATAAGATGAGCGCTGACCGATAAGGAGATAAGATAGATGCGTAGGGCGTCTAGATAAGATAAGAGAACTCGAAGAGAAAGAGAAGCGAGTTAACCGTGTGGTCCGGAGAGGACTTAGCTAAGTGTTAGCTAACCATTACGAGAACGTAACACCAATGTACAAGATATTGAAATCCAAGGTTTTTGAAGTCTTCACAAATTCGGTTAAATTATTACTTCCAAAATTGAACCATGCGAGATCTACTGTTAATGTATCTCGTGTGAAACCTTATATCGAACCTCTGGAAGGACAACCTATCATTCGACCCGGCCCTATCTCCATTTCTGATGAAGGATCAAAAGAATTTCAAGTTGAGGTTGATTACATAGTGGACTCCCGCCCTGTGGGCCAAGGATTTCAATATCTTGTACATTGGAAGGGTTACGACGATTTGGATTGTGTTACGTTCCTCGTTAGACCCTCTAACTTATCTCACCGATGTCACTTCACTTTTATCTATCATTTCGCTTTCTCTGAGTCACGTGACCTATACGCGCCTTACTTTCATCACATGACTCATCACGTGATCACTCACGTCACGTGCCTTTGTTATCTCTTATCTATGACATCATTACATAGCCTTACACGTGTACACCTCATGTATGGGAATACTCCCACACTCGTGAGAACACTATAACCATATATAGTAACAGTAGATAGCTTATCGACAGACACAGCATGGTCTGTGCGCATGTACCAGTAGTATATAATGTGAATGCACACAACCGAACAGCTCAGTCTGTTCTGGTTGGTTTCCCGCCACAATAGTTCCCCTTCCATAGTTTGTCTTGTTGAGGTACCTGAGCCAGTATTGGTTTGACGGTCACCTTCATAAGAACAGACTTACTCTTCTCACCTACCTCACCCGTCACCGGTACACGTGACACCACTTTATACTCTTCATCGTTACACGCAGACTCCAGCGTTAAGGAGATTGAGATTGGCTCTACGCAGACCACGACTGCCCTCTATCCAGACTCTCTGGTAGATGAAAAACCGTGTTACAAAGTATCGAACCACTAGTTCGCTTTGGTGGTTAATAGCTCCTGTTACGGTTTTGGTCCATCCTGAGGGTATTCCCACGGTGGAGGCTACATTTACGACTCGGGACTATCCTTTTTCCCTCTACCTTCTCGAGAACGATGCGTTCATCATAGACACTCCCGTTTAGACGGACACGTGCTTCTCTTCCTTTTGTATCCTTCTCTCCTCGGGTAGTACGCGTATCATTTCCTTTTCCTCTCTGCTCTCTCTCCGTATTACGCGTACACCTTCCCTTTATGTCCTCCTCTCTTTCACTGCTACGCACACAGCTTGGTCTGTGCCCTGTACCTGTACCTATAAAATACCCAGCGTAGCACGATGGTGTTCCTTAGTTAGTTCTACGCAATCTAGCGTCTTTCTTACTCGTCATCCACTTGAGTTCACTCTTGTGAGACCTTCCACTGCGGTCGTCCAGAAGCCTTGCCATTGGCTTCCAACCGATAGTCCTTGCCCAGCTGACGTGACTCTTCGTGAGCTCCTCGCTGGTAGATAGGTAGCATTCCCCGTGAGCCCCTGGAGCGTCTACTCTCAGGGTAAAGTCGGGAAGACGTCCACTGGAGGACGGTCGTCTTTAGGAAGACGCAAGCGTAACAGCTCCCAATCGAGGGAAAGCGGCCATCCATTAGTGGCGAGAGAAAGGATAGAATCGCGATCTCTTCTATCTAAAATAAGATTCGCAGTCTTGCAGAACTAAATCTGCGCCGTAGCCAGGCATTACCGGTCTCCTCGACTCTACCCATCGACACACGTGCGAGCTCGTGACTCGTTATTGCCTTCACAGAAAGAGTCGTTGGTCTCTCCGTGAGTATCACCTCTTATGATCATTACCCTGTGCATTTTCCTCGTATCTCTCCTCTACGTCATCACTTTGGGAAGTATCCTAGTATACCTAGCCTTCCAAACCGAAATCGAATTCGCAGTCTTCATCGCTGGAAAATCTTACAAAATCACAGTAAGAAAACCCGTTTCCGAAATAATCGAAGAAAACGAAAACATCAACAGCACTCCTTGGGAACAAACCGAGTGGAACACCGCTATTGAGGAATTACCAGCCGCGTGGGAAAATTTCATCGAAAACTAGCCCATCATAGCTTCCTATCTCGCCACCCGAGTATCCCAAGGGATCCCCCGTCTCCCATTGAACGAATCGGATTACGATCCAAACGACATAGCATCCCCCGACGCCGCCCACATAGAATTCGCACCAAATTTCCCTCTGTGGTTACAACAAGAATTCCTCGAACACGCACTAACACCAGGACATAGTATACCAGTCCTCATCGATAACCACACCAATACCTGTTTCCAAACAGAAATAGGATTCCATGTCCGGAGCAGAGTACCAGGAATCGGGGCTATTCGACCGCCCCGAAGAGAACATACCAACGGTCCGAGCGGTTCCCCGAAACCCAATGACATCATCGCGCCTACACGCGCCCCAACAAGAAGATCCCAGCGCATCGCTGATCACCAGGCTAGAAGCCTTGGAACTCTGGGCCCTTCAAGCCGAAATGCACGCCGAAAAGCTGCAAAAACAAATCGACAACACACCTCTCCCCGACGAAGATCCAGAGAGGGCAGCATTCGAGCGAGGAGTCACAGCCGCGATGCTTGCGATGAAATCTTCGACCTCCTCATCAGGGAGTTCGAAGAAAGCAGAAGTAATTAGGGATCCTGGGCTATTCGATGGCTCATACGCAAAGTTCGACGAATGGTGGACTAAGATGCTGGTCTTCCGGGACTCGAACTTCTCCCTCTTCGACGATGCATCAGTAGGACTTGGAAACGGAGACAAAAACTGGAATCTTGCAGTTCTCTCCCAAATTGGTGTAGAAACAGGAGAAAAGGATAAAAACGGTGCTGGAGCATGGGCTCGCACTGAAATAAAAAAGAGAAGAGATCCTTCCATAGGATGGATGACACTACCCCTCCTCGAGAAGGTGTTAAACGGGCGTTTCCGAATCGGGAACGAAAAGGAGCTAGGTACCAAAAAGCTCCTCGCATGCAAACAAGGAAGAAATCAGAGGACACAAGTCTTTCTGACGCAATGGCTTGGTCTATATGAACAAGCCGAATGCAACGAGCAAATGGGAATAACCCTGCTCGAACAAAGCGTGCGACAGGACATAATAAGACACATGTTCTTGAACAGCGATCGCCCTCCCACGTTATACGATTACATCAATCGTGTACAACATTACGCCAACTCGATCGAAGCATTCGAAACACGTTTCTCTTCCACTTCCTTAACGTCCCGCAAAGATCCAAACACTATGGATATCGATCAAATATCACCGGCTTCTGATAGTACTCAGACGGTGAATAAAACCAACAAAGGCTACTTCAACTGCGGCAAAGATGGGCATATGGCCCGAGATTGCAAAGCAGCGGATACCAGCTGCAAAGAGTGCGGCTTTCGTCGCGGAGGACATCGAAAAGGATGTTCTAAATTCAAATCTCGATCCGTACGAGCAGCAGAAGGCGCATCTGCTTCCTCCGGCAACCAAGCCGTCGCCTCCCCCCCCCTTACGGTACCAACCGTTCCAAACTGGCAAGCCGCAATACGTGGTATGGACCTAGAAGCCGTTAGGGCTTACTTCCACGACCTTGACAACACGTCGGGAAAAGCCTAAGGGAAGCTACATCGGGTAGTAACACTTCCCCTAATGGACTTAATAAATTAGACAATTTCCCTTTACGTACTCGACGCCTAGATAGTGCTAGTACAACCTCTGTTTCTTTTTCAAATCATTTTTCTTCCCTTGATCCTGATGTAACATTAGATAGCGATACCGATAGTAGTTTCTCTTTATCTCCGTCATCTCGATGTAGTAGCCTACCAGATGACATAACCGAAACGGCGTTCTCGAAAGAGCATGGTCACCGGGAAGTGACGCTTAATTCCGTTTGTAAAGAAAAAAATAGTTCCACCTCGAACCCGAACGAGAGAAAAGTGCGCACACTCAAGCCACTTAGAGAACTACTTCTAAACATAGATATAATCACGAAAACAACAAAAACAGAAGTCTCGGCACTCTTAGATAGCGGTGCAAATGGGATATTTATAGACTCAACCTGGGCCAAAGAAAAACGGATACCGTTAACACCCTTGGACTTAGTAATACCAGTATATAATGTAGACGGAACCATAAATTCTGCAGGAGGTATCGCACATACCGCTACCCTAATCATCGACTATATGGGACATCGCGAAAAAATTATTGCTGACGTCACAAACCTAGGAAAAAATCACATGATCCTAGGATATACCTGGTTACGTGATCATAATCCTACCATCGATTGGATAAAAGGAACGGTTGTGTTGGACAAGTGCCCTAAATCATGTGCAGCGTTGAACGCTAGTTACCTTAACCGTATGGAAGAACACGAAATAGCTTATGGATACTCCATAAAGAAAACCGAAAAACAAACCCTGGTTGAACCAGAAGAAGCATTCAAACTTGTACCTAATGCTTACCATGAATATCTCGATGTCTTTTCCAAAAAAGCTAGCGAAAGAATGCCAGAATGAAAACCGTGGGATCATGCTGTAGATCTCAAATCAGATTTTGTGCCGAAAAAGGGACGTCTCATTCCCCTTAGCCCCACCGAGCAAGATGAAGTAAAAGCCTTCGTAGAAGATCAACTCTCTAAAGGATACATTCGCCCTTCAAAATCGCCACAAACCTCCCCGGTATTCTTCATCCCAAAAAAGGAAGGCAAAAAGCGCATGGTCACGGATTACAGATATCTAAACGAAGGGACGGTTAAGAATAACTACCCTCTTCCCCTCATTTCCCAAATCATCGATAAATTAAAAGGAAGCAAGATCTTCACCAAAATGGATCTCCGATGGGGATATAACAATGTGAGAATAAAAGAAGGTGACGAATGGAAAGGAGCCTTCGTCTGTCATCTAGGAGCCTTCGAACCTCTGGTCATGTTCTTTGGCATGTGTAATTCCCCCGCAACCTTTCAACAAATGATGAACGACATCTTCTCGGATATGGACAATTGCGTAATAATTTATATCGATGATCTGCTCATCTTCTCGAAGCACAATGACATGAAACGTCATCAACAGATTGTGAAAAAAGTCTTGGAAAGACTTCGGAATCACGATCTGTTCGTCAAACCTGAAAAATGCTTCTTTGGAGTTAAGCAGGTAGACATGCTGGGCATGGATGTAACAGAAAATGGAGTCTGCATGAGTGAAAACAAACTCAGCGGCGTACGCGACTGGCCGGTCCCCACTACTGTAAAAGGAGTTAGAAGTTTCTTAGGATTAGCCAACTTTTACCGTCGCTTCATCGCCAATTACAGCCAAATAGCTCGCCCTCTGCACGACCTAACAAAAAAAGATCAACCCTGGGCATGGGGATCTAATGCCCAAAAAGCGTTTGATACGCTGAAAACTGCTTTCACAACAGCGCCAATCTTGGCATACCCGGACGACACGACCCCTTATCGTGTTGAATGCGATGCATCGGACTTCGCCACAGGAGCTGTGCTCTCCACCGAAATAGATGGAAAATGGCACCCTGTAGCCTTCATGTCTCATTCCATGACGCCAGAACAACGCAATTACACCATCGCAGACAAAGAAATGTTAGCGATCATTCTGGCTCTGGAACAATGGCGTCATCACCTAGAAGGTGCTAGACATTCATTCGACATCTGGACGGATCACAAAAACCTCCAGTATTTCATGACATCACAAAACTTAAATAGGAGACAAGCACGATGGGCACAATATTTATCTCGTTTTAACTACCGGCTAATAAATAAACCCGGAACGTCTATGGGCAAAGCCGATGCACTCTCTAGACGAGAAGACCATATGATCGGCGTTGACAATGACAATAAAAATAGTATCATGATCCCCGAACATAGAATCCAATCGATCGAAGAGATAGACCTGTTCGACCGCATTCGCACAAAGCATTCTGGTTGCACAAATCCAGACGGGACGATCCTCCGAGAAGGATTATGGATGTACCGAGACCGTATATGGGTACCCAACGAATTCCGACGTGAAATAATAACTACATTTCACGACCACCCTATCTTCGGCCATAAAGGCGCCGAAAAAACGTTGGAGTTCATTGAACGATATTACTCATGGCCGGGAGCCAAATCGGACGTCCAGACATATTGTAAAGCTTGCGACCGATGCGCTCGCATGAAACCCACGAATCAACCGCCAGCCGGTCTACTCCAACCATTGGAAGTACCTGAAGGACCTTGGAAATCGGTCTCAGCGGACTTCATTACGGGTTTACCCGAATCACATGGATTTGATAGCATCCTAGTGGTTGTCGATAGATTTTCAAAAGAAGTCACATTTGCTCCCACAACCAAAACAGTCACGGCTAAAGGAACAGCCGAACTCTATCGTGACTATGTATGGAAGCATCATGGACTTCCCGATTCACTCGTTTCAGATCGCGGACCCCAGTTTGCCAGTCAAACTATGACCGATCTCCTTAAACTATTAAAAATCGAGAAAAAGATGTCTACAGCATATCACCCGCAGACAGATGGACAAACGGAGCGCATTAACAGGGAATTAAATCAGTACCTACGTTTATTCATCGCGGAAAAACAGGATAAATGGGTCGAATGGCTAGCCCTCGCCCAGTTTAACTTCAACAACACGAAGTCCTCGTCCACGGGATTTACTCCTTTTCAACTTACGAAAACCTTTACACCTCGACTTGGTTTTGAACCCACTCTCGTTAAATCCCCGGCCGCTAAACAAATGGCCGATGACATGAAAGCCAATCTACAATCGGCTAAAAATAACCTTGAAAAAACTCGTGAATGGATGCGTCAGCAAGCTGACCGACACCGTACGAAAGCCCCGGATTATCGTCCTGGCGATCTCGTCCTCCTCTCCACCTTGCATTTGGAACTCACCGATAGGCCTTCTTCTAAATTAACCGAACGATGGATCGGACCCTTCCAGGTCCTTGAAGTCTTCACCAACTCGGTTAAGTTATTATTACCCAAATCGAATCATGCGAGATCCACCGTGAACGTATCTCGTGTGAAACCATACGTCGAACCTCTAGAAGGTCAACCCATTGTTCGTCCAGGCCCTGTCTCCGTTTCTGATGAAGGATCGGATGAATTTGAGGTCGATTACATTGTGGACTCCCGCCCTATTGGTCGAGGTTTCCAATATCTAGTTCACTGGAAAGGCTATGACGAGTCTGATCGTACCTGGGAATCCGCTTCCAATTTACGGAAGTCGGCGCTACTTGCTGTTGAGGATTTCCATCGTTCCCACCCCTCGGCCCCTCGACGGTTGAAAATGGCGTGCAAACTCTTTGATTCGCTATTTGTTACGCCTGTAATTAACTTTACCAACGGCCGTTGCACGCCTCCTCCTTCTCCGTCGCTTGATCTGGAATCTCAAGCCTAGTTGGGGGGTAATGTTACGTTCCTCGTTAGACCCTCTAACTTATCTCACCGATGTCACTTCACTTTTATCTATCATTTCGCTTTCTCTGAGTCACGTGACCTATACGCGCCTTACTTTCGTCACATGACTCATCACGTGATCACTCACGTCACGTGCCTTTGTTATCTCTTATCTATGACATCATTACATAGCCTTACACATGTACACCTCATGTATGGGAATACTCCCACACTCGTGAGAACACTATAACCATATATAGTAACAGTAGATAGCTTATCGACAGACACAGCATGGTCTGTGCGCATGTACCAGTAGTATATAATGTGAATGCACACAACCGAACAGCTCAGTCTGTTCTGGTTGGTTTCCCGCCAC
The DNA here is from genome assembly GCA_038089755.1 of Leccinellum rugosiceps. Lineage (NCBI taxonomy): Eukaryota > Fungi > Basidiomycota > Agaricomycetes > Boletales > Boletaceae > Leccinellum > Leccinellum rugosiceps. The sequence goes on along the minus strand of JBBPLL010000310.1, from coordinate 3,786 downwards.
AATAGTTCCCCTTCCATAGTTTGTCTTGTTGAGGTACCTGAGCCAGTATTGGTTTGACGGTCGCCTTCATAAGAACAGACTTACTCTTCTCACCTACCTCACCCGTCACCGGTACACGTGACACCACTTTATACTCTTCATCGTTACACGCAGACTCCAGCGTTAAGGAGATTGAGATTGGCTCTACGCAGACCACGACTGCCCTCTATCCAGACTCTCTGGTAGATGAAAAACCGTGTTACAAAGTATCGAACCACTAGTTCGCTTTGGTGGTTAATAGCTCCTGTTACGGTTTTGGTCCATCCTGAGGGTATTCCCACGGTGGAGGCTACATTTACGACTCGGGACTATCCTTTTTCCCTCTACCTTCTCGAGAACGATGCGTTCATCATAGACACTCCCGTTTAGACGGACACGTGCTTCTCTTCCTTTTGTATCCTTCTCTCCTCGGGTAGTACGCGTATCATTTCCTTTTCCTCTCTGCTCTCTCTCCGTATTACGCGTACACCTTCCCTTTATGTCCTCCTCTCTTTCACTGCTACGCACACAGCTTGGTCTGTGCCCTGTACCTGTACCTATAAAATACCCAGCGTAGCACGATGGTGTTCCTTAGTTAGTTCTACGCAATCTAGCGTCTTTCTTACTCGTCATCCACTTGAGTTCACTCTTGTGAGACCTTCCACTGCGGTCGTCCAGAAGCCTTGCCATTGGTTTCCAACCGCCAGTCCTTGCCCAGCTGACGTGACTCTTCGTGAGCTCCTCGCTGGTAGATAGGTAGCATTCCCCGTGAGCCCCTGGAGCGTCTACTCTCAGGGTAAAGTCGGGAAGACGTCCACTGGAGGACGGTCGTCTATTGGAAGACGCAAGCGTAACAACACCATTATCATCCAACTAGGGATGACCGTTCTGCTACTCGACTTCCTCCTACTCCTATAGAAGTTCAACGATTGACTCAAGTTCCTGTTCCACAGATAATTCCAGAGAACACATATGGATCTCGACCACCTATTGAAATAGAGCAAGACCTTGATCAATCTATGACTCCACTTGAGGAGGAGTATGTCCAGGCTGCTGAACCAAAGGACGTTTTACCCTCGAATCTCGAGGAAGATCCAGATCAGATATACGAGTCTGTAAAAGCTCGATGTCTGAGTTCTCTCCTATCAGCTGCAGTTGCACCTGACTCTGTTCCTAAGCAATATTGGGATGTTCTCAAGCTATCACCCGATGAACAGAAGACTTGGAGATTGGCTATGAATGAAGAGATGAAATCTCTTCACGACCAACAGGTCTGGAAACTTGTTGATCTACCTAAAGGTCATCGACCCATCAAGGGAAGATGGGTATTTGCCCAAAAGTCAAACGGACAAAAGAAAGCTCGTTTCGTTGCTAAAGGCTTCATGCAAATCTTTGGCATTGACTATGAAAACACCTTCACTCCAGTGGCACGGTTTGAATCCATTCACAACCTCATTGCTATGGCAGCATTGAATAACTGGGAGCTGTATGCTCTGGATGTCAAAACAGCTTTTCTCTTTGGCAAACTTGATGAAGAAATTTACATGGAGCAACCAGAAGGATTCATTGTCAAGGGTCAGGAGACCAAGGTCTGTTGACTACAAAAGTTGATCTATGGATTGAAGCAAGCTGCGCTTCAATGGAATAAGCAGCTACATAAATCCCTACTGGAAATGGATTTCAAGCACTTGATCTCAGATCCGGGCACTTATATTAAGATAATCGGTCAGGAGATTATCATTCTTATCATTTATGTTGATGACGCACTTTTTACTGGTAGTAAAGACTCCCTCATCAAGAAACACATCAATGATTTTGAGAAACGATGGGAATCTTGAAATCTAGGAATTGCTACAGAATATCTAGGTATGAGGATCAGTTGAGATATGTTGAGATTTGTAGATTCTCTTCTATCCGCTCTACGATATCTCGTAGTGTGACAAGACGTCACTGCTACTGACATATAGGGTGACATATTAAGTTATGTACATGACACGTGTCTTATCTCTTATCTTCTTATCTTTCTATCGCTTATCGTATTACTCATCACATAGATAAGCACTTACATCTTATTGGACGATAAGTTATCTTACTGCGGATGACTCATATCTTCATCATCCTTATTCCTTGACATTCTATGATGTTCCATCATCATTCCCTACTATAGGAGATACGTACATAGATGCAAACATATCCTGTACATATATAAACCTGGTGGTTTATCCCCAGGTAATTAACAAAGTCTTTCCTTTGCTCTTCCATCACTCCGTCCATCCTCAACTACTCAGAGCTATCACTCTTCGTACTTGATCCTCTTGTTCAACAAACCTTCGGATATACAGTGAGTATCTCCCACTGTGATCTTGGTATTCTCTCTTCGAGGCACACCTGCGCTACACAAATGAGACTTGCTATCTTGTTAGGTTATGAGCCCTGAGCTCTAGTGGCCTTATACCAAGAGTATTGCGGACTTGCCGTCTTATTGATCGTTGTTACGGTTATTCTGGCCGTTCAAAACCCCTTTTTCTTTCTTTCTTTTGCCAACACTTCCCAAAACAACACCTCGGAGCACCTCCCTTCCTTTTCCCATATTTCCGTGGAGACCTCTCTCGCCCCTCCCCGGATTACTTCTTATCTTATCACTGATGTCACAACCTCTATCATCTTATCACTGACGTCATAACCTTTATCTTCTTATCGCTGACCTCACTCTTATCTCCTTTATCTTCTTATCGCTGACGTCACTCTTATCTCCTTATCCTCCTTATCACTGACATCACCCTTATCCCTTATCTCCTATCTCTGACGTCATTTTCCTTATCACTGACGACACCCGCTATCTCTTATCTCCATGCTCTCTAGTATTTAAAGTAGCATATCCCGCCTGTAACAACTCCCCAGCTAGATCTATGCCAATTTAGCATCTTGTTCACGGCATTCGTTTCCTCCCTTCTCTCTTCAGGCAAGCCTCGAGTGATGTGACTCCGCGTGAGATCCTCCTCGACGCAAGCCAGCTTGATGCCAGAAGTGGGCAAGGTGTTATAAGCGTAACAATCGTGATGCCTGTCCCGCGATTCCTTAACCATTGGGTGTTTGTGTTTGTTAGCCAGATCATTGGATCTTTGGCCAACTTGTACATCATCATCATGAGGACCCGTCCCACTGGGGATGGAGACAGAGCCCTGTGGGTTTGCCCCTCAGGAGAGCGCATTGAGGTCTTGCATTTGCTTGACCAAGACCACTTTGGATTGAACTTATGTTCTAAAATCCCCCTCTCTGACCTGTGCTACGAGCTTCATATTGATTACCACATAATAGGTATCAACAAAGTAGGTAATCCTCCTCTGTATCCAGGTTCCCCCTCCTCGTCGATGATTCCCATACCACCTCCTGTTGTGGAAGCTCCTCTTGACCTTCCATTCACCCTTCCGTGTCCCTTGTGCGACTTTCCTCTTGAAGTCGGTGAACGCTGCTCGCATACCCATCCACTTCACACTTCCCGCACAGTAGTTCGTCGAGACTACTCTCCAACTCATTCCACCGAGTCTCCTCTCACATCAGCAAAGCAACCCTCCTCTAGACAGAGGTAGACAGACTGGGACAGACTGCCCAGAGCTCCCAGGCTGACAGCTTCCCCAGCGAAGGTACCTAACTGGCCAGCTCTGTCCAGCTTCTCCCAGACTGTCCCAGCTCTTTCCAGAACCCCTATATTCTGTCCAGACTATCCCAGACTTCTCTAGCTAGTCCCAGTACTCTCCCAGATCATCA
>JBBPLL010000309.1:0-34902 GCA_038089755.1 Leccinellum rugosiceps | reverse complement strand
CTGCTGGATTTCGATAGCAAGATCATCAAAGTTCCATCCGAAAATCTTCGAATGCTGTAGGTCAGGTTGAAGATGGAGCGAGAATAAGCAGCTTACGAGTGAAACCACAATGAGTTCAGGACAATCTCGAGTGACAACAGGTTCCCCTGCATGCCTGAGCCACTCCGCAGCCTGCTCATGGTCTCCTTCCTTCAACGACATTCCTGTGAGTATGGTATACATTCGGGCCTGAATACAACCCGTTCATCATTTCATGCTGGGCAGTAATCCTAGAATTTACGTACCCGGATCGTGATATATAAAGTCTTGTCATCCATAGAATCGATCAAGTCTTCGACTCGCGAAATAGCTTCGTCGTGTCTTCCACACTGAAACAGGACAATGGCCTGCATCAAACCAAGTTATTAATGACAACAGCGACGAGAAGAATAGGCACGCGCCTTGATAACCAATACAAAATTGCTTTCAGGCAAGGAACCATTAGTGAACACGAGGTCAAATACACGCATGGCAACATCGTGGTTGCCATTGGCTGCTCGAGCGATTGTCGTCGCAATCTGACCGATCGTAGACCGCTGGACCTCAATAGACTTGATGTGCGATAGTTAACGCATGACGGAACCAAAGACAATCGAAAGACTACCTTTTTCGCATCATCCATGGCCATGCTGTATTGCTTTAGACGGGACCGTACGAGGGACCGCTGAGCGAGGCATTACGAATGACGAGAAGGATCCTTCACATCTAAAATATTTTCTGTCAAGATTTTTTCCGTGCGAGTCAAGTCGCCCTGAGTCCAAGTTTCAAGTGCCTCTTCGCTGATTTGCATAAGTGGAAACCCTAACACAAACAGGTCACAGGTGGAAAAAAATCAACACCATTTAACACACTCACGGCGCTGAGGAAACAGTGGGAGATTTCACGCGTTGAGATCCGTTAACGCTTAGCAGTAGAAACACTCACATCTCCCGTAAGGTACGAGTCCGGAAGGACACCACGAAGACCCCTTACGGTCACTTTCCCGTTGGATTCACCGGTAACAACGTAGGCGCAGTCAGGGGAGAGCGTCATGAAGAAGATATTGCTGTTGTGATTGATCACAGGACCAATTTGCTTGTGTGTCGAGGCATCCTGAAAAGATAGCGAGGTGTTTTTGGTAACGGCGACAAACTTTTGGTTGGACGATGCCGCGATAGAAGAGAGAACCATGGGATTGCCACTGGTAGGAACAAGCCATGCGCCGAGTAAGGACCCTGAGGATGTGTCAAAACACTTGGCTTCGTTGGATGGCTGAGAGGCAGCAAAAAGTTGACAACCATCGGCTGACCAGGAAAGTGGTGAGGATGTGACCAGTGCGCATGAGCACGGAATGTCGCGCAACTGCTGGCCGTCGTGACTGTTAAAGATTCTGATTGACTTTCCGGTCGCAGTGGCGAGACGGTGGGCGTCCGGAGAGAACCGAACTGCAACCACGTTGGAGCCATGCTGTAGCGGGCCCACGAGTTTTTTGCCTGTCATAGTGCTCCAGATAAATGCGCAATTGTCGGACCCAGCTGTGGCAAATCTGAGCGAGTCGGAAGAAATATCCACTGACTGTACTGCGTTTGTGTGATCCGAGATGTCCAGAACTTTTGTGTGAGTTTCCGCATTCCACACCCTGACATACGGCGGGAAGGTCAACCCGCACACCAGCCATTTCCGATCCACCGACAGCGCGGCTGCGAAGATTGAAGACCTTGCTTGAATCGCTGTGCCAACCTCACGTCCGTCATCTGCATTCCATCGTCGAATCATCGTGTCGGTCCCGCCGCTCAATACGTGCTTGCCATCGGCAGTGAAGAAAGCAGAGAATATTGGATGACCACAATTAATCTCGGTTACTTTCGAGTGATCTGGGAGTTGACAAATAGTCAATACAGGTATTCTCGAATAACAAGGGATCTACCATTTTCTGTTGAATGCATCGATCACAGAACTCGGACGCTGACGCGGTCTTAGCACAATGATGAAAGTAAAGGATCAAAGAGTGATGATTACGTGTTCCTCGTGGCGTTACAACTGTTATAGCCTCGAAGCTGGCCATGAGTACTACTAGTAGTACTACTTACATATGTACATAACAGAGTCATGGACTGCTCGACGCCAAAAATTCAAGAATGAAAACATCCTATCCAATGTTCATTTTGTGTATAATATGTGTTCTTGTCGAGATCCCAAAGGTTGCGACGTGAAATTCGAAACCGTTTTCGCTAGTGGCGATTCAGAATGGTGAGGTTGACGACGCGGGCCCGCTCAGGCTCCTTACTAAGCCTTGTGTCACGTCGCGTGCATACAACACTTTCATATGCAGGCCGACTCACAGCGCGTCTGATGGTGTCCATTCGCGTTCCGCTGCTGTATCTCCACTGCCCCCGCCCATCCCTATCGCTGTCGCTGTTCCTGACTCCATTTCTCGATCCCATTGGCATCTCCACGTCCACACTACCACACTCCTCCATCCGATCCAAAATCCTCAACGCAACCTTCGCATTGTCGGCTGCGCGACCATGCTCCATTGAACGAGCGTAGACTCGACCCCGAGCTCCATCATGTCCCGCAACACTCGTGCTGCCTTGGCGCGTGACCACGAGGACACGAACGGAGAACGCGTCCGCGAGAACCCACGCCCGTATACGCGTCCCCGTTCCTGTCTGTTCTGGACCAGCACCCTCGTCCTATCCCACCTGTCGATTCCATCGAACGAGTGACAACAAGAGCACACACGGCCGCTCCCGCTCATCCATAGTCGACAGCACCACAATCGAGTCCCACACGAGTGCCGTATGATACGCACTTCGGTCACAACTTCTCATTCGTCACCAGAGATACCGGATGCGACAACCCCCGGCGCTGCAATATCGTCAGGGTGTTCTGTAGGGACCGTTTCACGTTCAATGCAGGTGGAGTGGCTGGCGGTATCTTGGACATTCCATGAAGGATACTCTGCACGGATCTGGTCCATAGCCGTTTGTCGATCTAGGGCGTGTTTGGTGACCATGTCGAGCGTGAAATCAAGTATGTTCTGCGCGACCGTGCCATCGAGATGAGAGTAAGAGCGACTTCTTCTTTCGCACGAGAGCGAAGGTTCTGATGGCAAGGTTATATGCGCGAGCAGGCATGTCCGACTCGGAATCTAAGGGGCCCTTCTTCTAGTCGTAATCCCGGGATGCGCGTTCCGCTATTTGCAAACACCTCTCCGCGACGGACAGTCGAGCATAGTACGCCAGGGCTGCGTCACCGGAATGGAGGAAAGCACAAGATCAAAGCGGTGTGTGAGCGTGAAGTTGAGATGATCCATCGAGCGAAAGAGTCTGCCGGATGTCGGAAAACGATACCCACTGTTCGCGGCAGTCAGGCACGAGCGAAAGCCAGGCCACAAAGGTGTCCATGCGCTTTTGCGCTTGTGCAGGGTCTTTTTGGCGGAGCACGGTGATGGCGTGCAGGGCCGCATGGAGGTAGCTGGCGTCGTGCGGGATGGGTATGTCATTTCCTTGCAGAGTGAGTCTGCGGTGTAGAAGTCGCCCTTGAGGACGGGGGACGTCAGTGTCTCGGAGGGGGTAAATCCACACCAGGAGCGGGCGTGGCAGTAGCGACGAAGGAGCACTGTACTCGTCTGAGACAGGTATGGCCTAGAGCGAGACTAGGGAGGGTCCTTGGAGGGCGATGTTGAGGTGGGTGCGCACTTGGAGCCATAGCTAGGGTGTTCTACTGCTAGCACAGGCTACCGCTGCCATCGCAAGAGTACTAGTGAAGTAAAATAACTGGCGGCGGTGCTCTCAGGAGTCTCCCACATCCCTTCGCAAGGCTGATAGGTAAATGAAACATACGGGTTCTCGGACTCGGAACATGGAGACCCTGTGTCTCGTGGAATGGAAGATACGCAGTGCATGGAACAACATCTGATTTGAGCTAGCGAGACATGTCCGTCGAATGTCTGATATAGTTAGGGTAGACAAGGGTTGGGAATGAATCAACAGGGCCACAAGCAACTGCTCGCGATAGTTGACTATAGCCCAATACATCGGCGTGTGCTCCGCAATCGAGCGTTCCTGGAGAATGGCAGACAGGGAAAGCTTGTGTTCCTTGCAGCTTTCTGCCATGGAATCAAGTAAATCATTTACATTTTGTGGTTGATCATTGTTTCGACGAAAAGGTTGGATGACGAGATCCTGCATCGCCGACAGAACGGATTGGCGAACTCGCCTAGTAGAGGGGGAGTGCAGGGAAAGAGGGAGAGCCATGAAAGGTTCTTGGTAGAACATGGTGCCTGAGCAAGCGCAGAGCTGCCGTTTCTTGGTGACAACGAGGCGAGGCCGACCGAGGGTGGCCGTGATGACAATGGTTTATTGACGCTTGGATTAGGCTGCTCAGAAGACTCTAGCCTCGTGTATGGGCTACGAGAGGTAGAGGAGCTAGCATGCCATCTATCTGCCTTGCAACTGGTTGAGCAATGGAAGGCGCCATATACTAACTGGATGGATTCACTGTCCGATCCCTGGCCGTTAATCTTGCCAGCTTGTTGATGGTCCATGGTAACAAGTTGAGTGGGAATAGTGGGTGAGTGATCGATGATCGATGAGCAGGAAAGTGCTTATATTATGGAGCTTCTTCGTGTGCACCCACGGCAACTGGAAGACAGCATGCCGTGCAACCTTGCTCGGCTTGGTAGGAAAGTCGCTCAGTCCCAAATTTACTTCTGTGAATGCTATGGTTGTTGACAACCATCGAGATATTGAAATCTCGAGAAGTTCCACTTAGAACTCACTGTGCTTAGACCCATTGATGGATTTCAAAAAGAGCCCGACGAAGAGAAGAATAAGCGATCCTTGGACCAATATTTAGGCCTTCGGAGCCTTGGAGATATTACCCAGCCGTGCAAGCAGACGGAGCAGGATTGCATTGGTTATGGGAGTAAGGAGACGTCTTTGGAGTTGTACCGACGGTCGGTTCAGGCGATGGAGATACTACGGAGGCCAGAGCGTCACAAGTCACGCTGTGTTACCAAGTAATGCATCGCGCTTTCCCAACATCATGAGAACTTCAAGTGTACAAAGTTGTTTCCGCCATTGGATAAAACTCTCACACTTCAGATCTTCACGATGTGTTGTTACACCGCAGACACAATCCAGGGAATGTGTGTACTAGTTTTCGGGCCAAGAGGCCAATTAATTCACTCGTGCAGCGTTCCCAGGTCCATCGAAGGCACATACAAAGTACTCAGCGACGAAGTTTATCCGACGTGTCGCACTAGTTCAATCCAAGCTTTTCTCTGGCTCCCTAAAGATGGAGAAGAAGTATGAGAAAAATTTGCAGGCACATGTTCACCGCCTACTTCAGGATGCAGCTCAGCGACTCGGGCCTGTCAGAACCAAGTTTACCGACATTACCTCTGCTATGAATCACATCATCGGCGCTACGGCCACTTTTCGTAAAAGTATCACAGATGCTCTCGTGACCCGTAATCCGAGTCTCACCTTTAGTTCATTCGCCAAGGAACTTCAGGCCATTTTCATGGTGATAATGAATGACCCAGAAAAAAGTCTTCCTCCTGACAAAGCGCCACCTGGACATGCTGAAAGGGCGAAAACGGTCGACAAGATCTTGGACATGGCAAAGTTGGCACTAACTGACCTTGCCGCGGGTCACGGTATCGACGGAGATATAGTTGCAGCTTACTTATCTGCCTTGAAGCCACATGTCCATGCGCTCGTAGTAGCAGTTGGTACGCCGATTTCTTTTTCTATATCGTGTATATACGAACCATATATCAAATTATTGACTAGGCGACATCAATGAACAATACCCACAAATCTTGCCTTACCTGCTACGCTCTGTCGTCGTCTTGCTCATCCCAGAGTCGTGGATGCTTTTACTTTTGCTACGTCTGTTTGGCTTTGCGCCTGCAGGTTCTGTCAAAGGTACGTCGAAGTTGCGTAACCCTAGCTCTAAACTGCATTGGATACTGTAGGTTCGGTTGTCGCTCGGTTGCAGAGGCATTTTTGGGGGGCTGCGGTGGAATCTGACGACTAGTTTCCTTTTCTCCAAGCAGCAGGGATGAGAGTAGCTGCGAAGGACGTCGAGACTGTTGTCCAAGCGCTGTCACGGGTCGGCAGACTGCGGGCGAAATTATAGAACGATATCATGTTGATGTTTGTCCGTCTTGTCGTATCCTTGAGCTCCTGATTCAATGAAGTAGACATCAAGGTTGGACAGGTGCGTATACGATTCCAGGCAGGAGGAGAAAAAGCAGCTGGTGGGGCTGTACCCATCCCACCTGGATTTTCCCCTCGTCCCTTGACCACGATCTTTCATGCATTCTTGGCGGTGCTGGTCGTCCTTGGCAAAGGTAACGAGAAACGATGATCAAACGACTCGTTTGGCTTTCCTACAGGTAAGAGATCTTACGCATTTCCGTCATCCGTTGGTAGTCTCCCTACACGTTTGGACGAAACTCGTCTTTTGAGTGCGGACTCTCGGAGTAGGTTTACGTGACATGTGGCCGTTTTTGCAGAGTGCATCGATATCTCTGCTTTCTCTCTGATCTCGCTGTCTCAGCGATTAACAGATTACTCCTTATCACGGAAGCAGTCGTACCACCGGAAATTACCACTGAGCTCACTCAGATACTTGCCAATCTCGTACTTGGTGATAACAAATTCGTTCAAAGTACGGTCTTACCCTCAATCACCCGCCGCGCTTGTCCTGACATATGACATGCACCACAGTGCAGAGAAAGCAATGATCGTCTTCCCCAAACACCCAACCTCTACCTGCTCACTTTGGCTCACTTTGCCATAGCAGTAGACACTGAAGTGGCAAGTAGCCCGAGCGCTGATATGATCACTGCAAACCCAAGTGCTTATTATCCCACTTCAAGTGTAGATGAGATCCTTCTCCTTGGTGCTCCTCCGACGTCTTCTCTTTCGCCCTGCACATCACCAACAGCATGAAGAGCCGAGATCAACCCTCTACGATCAACTCTCCTCGCAAGCGCTGACTACCTTCGAACGTCTCTTCCTCTACTCACTTTCCCATGAACCCTCCGGTTCCATGCGACGGAAATCTGTCGATAATTGCCAACAATGCAATGACACGCGGCCGGCCGTGGCATGGACTACAAGCACAGGCATTCGATATGACTGATATAGCCAAAGCTGGCTTCCGCGAGTACGCATTCCAAGTCTTTTCCGGCTGTCCGAATCTCGTCATCGATCTTCAAACCGACGCCATACCCTCCATCTTTCAGAAGGGATTGCAGGACGCTCACGTCGAGGTACGTCGCGTCCTGCCTTCATATTGTCTCTTTTATCACGTATTGACCGTGCTAATCCTCACTCGCAGGGCCGACTCACTGCGCTTCGGGCATGCGTGTTGTGTCCGACGGCATCGGACGCCCACCAGCTCGCACAATCCTTGTCCCTGTTCTGTCCGATGCTCGACACACTCCCCTCGCTCCCGAACGCGCATCTCAAGACATTTTTAGGTTCTCTGACGCCGCTGTGCTCGTTACACCTCACTCTTTTCGTGCCGTATCTGCCTGCGCTCTTGGCGTACCTGCGTGCTCTGATCAGGCCCACCGCCAATTCGGGACCCATGCCGACCGTGGCCAAGCCGTTCCCCACTATGAGCCCTTCATTTACCTTCCCGCCGGGTCAAAACATAGCGACGAAGGAGAGGCCGAGGTCGCCAAGGACGAAGAAAAGCAACAAGTTTGGAAGGCGGCGTTAGAACTGATGGCCATGCTAGGTGAGGCGAAACCTTCGATAGTGAAAGTTGAAACGCGTCAAAGGTTGGACGCCCGCGATCGTCCGCGCTTGTTTGGAAGGCATGGGAGAGTTGTTGGAAGAAGGGTTCGAGGCTTGGTTGGAAGCCGATGGGTGTTTTTTTTTATTTCTCTTTCTTGTTGGGGTGGTCTGAATTGAAATCACGTTGGGTTGGAAAGCCTTCCGAGGAGTCACAGGACGAGAGTTATCCGCAGGTGTACGAACGGTCGCTCGATCGCCTCGCATGTGCGCTCGGCGGGAAGGTGATCCTCCTACCAGCCTTTCAGGTCATCCCGTCTATGCTTGGGAGTTACGACTGGCGATTGCGGCATGCAGGTCTGATGGCGATCGCAACCATAGGGGAAGGCACTAGGAAGGTAGGACTATCGTCCGTGACATCCATGGGTTCATCTTCCCGGACTGGTTTTAGGTGATGCAACTCGAGCTCGGCAAAGTCATCGAGTGAGTGCTAACGCGTTCGATTATCTAAAGTTCAGGGATGACAATGTCATCTCGACAGCCTCGTGACGCCGGTGTTCAAGGACGTTCATCCTCGCGTTCGCTACGCCGCATGCCAGTGCATGTATGCATTCGCTTTCTCCGACGCATGGATATACTCATCTAAACGAAAATGCAGGGGTCAGCTATGTACGGACTTGGAAGTGATATCTCAGTGCCGGGACGGATCCGCTGACTTGTTGATTTGACACTCAGGAAGTCATTCAAGATCGTTATCATCGACAGCTCCTTGCTGCCTTGATACCGACGCTCGAGGCTCCTGAACCACGGTAAACGAGGCTTTCATACGGCAACTTGACGTGACGTGGCTGACTCGAACGCAACAGCGTCCACGCATACGCGGCTGCCACGCTCATCAACTTTTGTGAATGTATACCCCATCAAACTTCCTCACTCCTTGCAAGAGGTGCATGCTCGTCGAGTATTACCCAAACATCTTCTCTGGCCACCACGCGATTGACCTGCAGTTGATTATCCAGGACCTTCAATTCCGCCGTGCTTCCGCCTATGGAACAAATATCACTGGATGACGAGATAAGCAAAGTTCTGATGGGACATATGCCTCCATACGTCGCTGCTAATTCACCCCGAGAAACAAGAGGCTTCTAGTTCTGCGAGGAAACCGAGCACAGCTCGAGTTCAAGCTGGGAAGACATGCTGCTCTTTTTCCTTCGGTTTTAATTTCGTCTCTCCATCAACCGTTGGAGCTGCTCTCGTAGGCAAGGGCATACCGGTAGCCCCGCATATACTAGGTGTGCAGCCACCATTCCTGACGCCATTTGTGTCGCATCCTTAACAGACTCAACCAAGCACGACCGAAACCCTCCTCTTCCAACGGCGCAAGCGCAGCGAGCGAGTTGAACTTCGAACATGAGTGTACGGGATTTTGCAAGCGTGATGGCAAACCCCAGCAGCGCCAACAGCCGAGGACAGCCGACCGACGTAACAAAACAAACAAAATGAAAAGGTGCAAGGGGGGTGAAGAACGTACGGTGAAAATGTGAGCATGGGCAGACAAGGAAGACAAGGACGATGCTGGAAAATTGAGTGGCAACGGACATGCATTGCCTATTTCCTCACGTTCGTATCTCTCTGTCCCTCGCGACGAAGATAGGAGCCTGAGCCTGAGCGTCAGCTCGAACATGGCGAATAAGCCTCTCGAACTCACCCCGCAGGAGTACTACGCGCACGGAAAGGCCGCGCACCCTTCCACTCGGAACTTCCTAGGGTCACCGCTCCCCGCCTCCAGCTCGACCGATTCTAAGTTTATTTGAGTTGGTATGATTGACGGTCGGATTACTGAGTGCATTGTTGCAGATCCTGAGAAGAATGTATCCCCTTGTTTTATCGACAAACTTTGGCATGGTGACCTTCACTCAAGCCAATGCCCCTGGCCCTACTACCAATACCACCTAACTCCGACTAATACACCCCGACTGGCGCAAGGTTGATCTACATATCATACCCCAGCGACAGTCAGTAGATATCCGCGTTTCGCGATAATGAATCATTGTTGCGTAGCCTGTTCTTAACGGCCAAGCTCGTAGATATCACACTGTCGGTGCAACCTCAATGTAGCGCGATTAGAACAGCTATCCGTATTATCCCGTGTACCGTCAGTGTGATCTTGTAGTGTTGGGTGCATCAGTGAGCTTTGCACCGATCGTGATACATTAACTCGAACTATCATCTCGCTACATTGACTGCACACAACCACGCTAGCACCATACTCGTCACTCGAGGTTCTGCAGTTTCATTTAGCATCATATTGTCGAGTTGAACGGTCACATTTCGTTCGCCGCGTTTACTGTAGAGCACAACAAGCTTGCTAGTCAAACATGCCCTTTTCCCCTCCGACTCTTTGGCACCAATGAGCCGCCATTCGCTGCGAAGTTTGGCACTGCAACTTGAACGAATCCAGACTGCGAAAAGGGCCCTGCCGGTTTCGTATTAGACGCTGAATTATTGCGTTGTGTCAGCAGCCTCGAGTGAATTCCAACAATGATATCTGCTCCGTGTGGAAGCTCCTTATTGGCGATGCGCCGCGCGAGCGCAGGGAAATCCGCAACAACCGAGGGGGATCCGATGTGCGAGTACAGCACGTCAAGCTCTATATCGAGCAGTTCCGGGTGTCTGACATGGTTGGGTAATCAGGCGACCTCGTCTGGAGAACCAAAAGTAAAAAGCGGACGAGTGAAAACCCACCTCGATGTGAGGTTGCAGGAAAGTTCTTTTATAATGTTGTGCTCCGTGAGGCTGTCGCAAATGTGGTCAAGAGCATCTTTGCGGAGATCATCCAATCCAACCTAAGTTTCTTTTAGCCTGAAATTCGAGCCGATCGGTACCGTGAGCATGTATACGAACTTTGGACGCGAGACGATACATGGACTTTGGAGAGCACCTCGGCTCGTCTGGAGTGTTCGTCGACGAGTCCTCTGGAAGCTCCCCGCTAGTCGTTGCCGAACCGAGAGGCAAGAAGCTGATTTTGTCGGTGTAGAGATAGTTCAGGAGAGCATATAATCTAATCGATTGACCGTCACTTGCCTCCGAATCAGAGGGATAAATGCCCAACGAGTGCTTACGTTTGGAATGCAGTGTCTTTGACGAGAATGTGGCGGCTCCCCAGGGATCTCAGACGCATAGCAGTCTGGTTCGCCGTTGCTTTCTGGTTGCTTGTAGCGTCTTGGACTGCAGTCTCGCTGCTCGCGATCGATAGAGTACCATCCTTGCTTAGAGCAAATGAATCTCCTGATCTTGGATGCTCCGGACTCATCACAAACATATCTGAGCTAACCGATTCAGAGCCATCATCGGACAACCTGTGAATGAATATCAGTCGGAATTTAGACGAATATGGCAAGATCACACTCGTCGTCATCCTTGACTTTGATTTCAGAGCTGGGCTTGGAAGACGAGTCTGGATCCTTCGGCGCCTCTGGAATAGGATCGCTGTAGTCCTCAAGATCACTGTCGCTTCCATAACCATATTCTTCGATTTCAGCATTGTCAGGGACGTCATTGTCGTCCGTGAGATCGATCAACGAAGGATCGGAGGGATTGATATCTGAGCTCAACACTGCATAGACGACAATGAGTACAAGACCATCCCTTGAAGGGAGATCACTCACGATCCAGAAAGTATTTCGAGCTCTTGGCCAGCAATATGTTGTTCGCACAAAGGACACGAGGCTTGAGGACTTTACGCGATAGTGAGGATCTCGCTGAGTACAGATGGAACTGGGTGTTGATGAGCTCGTCCCCGAGAAGAGATTTTCTTAGGAACTCTTCGATTCGCTGTTGTTTGCCGGGATTTGACATGGGAGAGGGCTTTTCTCGTAAGTAGTAGGAGATGAGATGCGCTGGCAGAATGTGGTCGTAGCGATTTCACATCTCGAGGGCCTTGCGCCCAGACAACGCCATCGAGGAACCGCTGCCTCGTGTTCGGCAACATGTCTTATCGATACGACCCAAGTACTGTGGGAGGTTCCAGGATCTGCGCTCGGACGTATTCGGTAGAATATCACGTTGATGAATCATCGCGCCATCCAACAGGACGTGGCACTACTCCGCGGTCATAGGAAGGAATATCGAATCCGAGGGCTACGCTTGAAAATGGAACCTCGTACTTTTGCCCAGGCAGCTTCTATCAAACCCCACCTTCAGGCCGAAACGTGATTTCTCGTTGAAGTAGGTAACAGGAGAGGCGAGTATCCGAACGTGAGAGAGATGCGACTCGCCGAGGCAAGTTTGGCTAAAGTTGAATGACTTTTCTTGTCTCTCATCCGTGCCCCTCTTCTGAATACTGATGGACTCAGTCTCAGAGAAGATTTCCATACAGACTTACACGGTCTCGTTCATAATTACGACGGTGTCGACGATTGCCACATGCCACTACGAAATGGAACATATCACGCTTCTTCCTCGTGGTGACCACGATCTCGTTCGTACCTCCTGGCATCTCCGAATCAGAGCGTTGGCCCATCCTTCGTCCCTATAATACCTTCAGCCCTTGTCACGCTGGTGAAGGTCATGTCCCGACTCGAACATCCCTGGTCCACGGCCAGTGGTCCCTATCCTCCGACCAAGAGCTTCACCACACCCCGGATGACATCCTCTGCACCTAATCAGATTCACACCCACCATCTATCTCCCTCTAAATGCTTTCCGTGGGGCTCAGAGTTCGCCCGCGTCGGAACCACGAGGGAGTGGACCTCACCGAAAGGAAACCGAACCGTTCAGCGCAAGGTGGTGTCAAAGCAACTAAAAGGAACATGTTCTAGATTCTGGTTGTCGCTTACGGAGCTGTTTCGTGAGACAACGATACTCTTGTTCTACATGAAGTGGAATTAACTCCCGTTTCAGCAGGTAGCAATCAAAGGACAGCGGAAAAGCTTAATACCCTCACTTTTCCGTTCGTTGCACGCGATCGGCGGAAAACTTCCGGGTACTTTCCTTGTCCCGTAACGAACCACGTCCAAGTTCGGAATTCGGGTATGTCTCCTTTCTGGCGTTCATACCGCTCAGTGTCTTTATGATAACTTACCTTGTAGCACCTCGACGTCCATCGTTGGTTACAATACACCCATATGACAGCCAGAGAAATATACATAGCGTAAACGACACGCAGCGCCCTTCAAACTGGTCAGGATGCGCACAACAACCCACCTTGCAGCCAACATCACAAAACTGGGTCAGGGTTCCGAGACCCCTTGCCCTCAGCGTGCAACTGGACCCCTACCTCCAACACCGCTGCAACGGCCCTCATCCAATCAACTTCGACATCGCGCTGGGCCCAGACAATATCACGCACAACGCACGCGACTCTGACGCGATGCTGCCCCTCGACCACACCTATTTTGCAAGACTAGCATCACATCCTCCGGTTACGTACATGCATATCGAATGCGTAGCGGACGATCCATTGCCTCATTTTCCCTGGCCGATCGAGATCTGGAATGCGAGGGGGATCACGTGTGGCGACGTCTTTCGGGCCATCTCCCATCACTTCCTGGAGTATACCTCCGAGCGCGAGTACAATGGCTGGACCGCCCGGCGGAAAAAGATAGCTGCACGAGCATACTATGCGAGGGTAGGCGCGCACCGCGACCCTATCAAACAGGGCGAAACGACTAGTCGGGACGACGGGCTGCGGCGGATCGACTACGTTGGAGAAAGGGTGATGTTCCGCGGTCTGGAACAAGCTGCTGCGATGATGGAAAACATGTGGCTCATGTATATGGGTGGAGAAAGGACCAAAGCGTCCTGTTTCGGCATGGATCTGGTATAGACTGGCAGCACGTGGTGTCACCGTCAACTTCATATCGTATAGTACGCACGGTCGTATTATGTATAGCTTGTCGACAAGCGCTAGGTCCTTCTATATTGAACAACATGTAATCGGATAGTCGCATTGGAGAAGTATCAACGAGAAAGGGTGCAGGTAGTGAGTATGTTACAAAGTAGGGACGGAACTCGGGTAGTGAGGAGCCTACATTCATGCACGAAATTCCAAGTTACATAATCGGCGAAACGGACATGAATGACCACAAAAAAGCATACCAGGGAGCATTTCAAATTCACCAAGCGCGAACTTCAACACCTGCTGGGATGATAACACCCGGCATTACTATGATCATAACATTTCCACGACTTCAACCCGAACATCCTTGGCATAACTGATGCGGCGTTCAAGCCCTGGCACAACGATCTCGTGCTCAGCAGCCACCCGCTTGTACCCTCCATGCAACTGTTGCTGCAGCAACAGTGCACGGAATGGCTGCTGCAGACGGACAACTAGCTGCAATGCCCGGGTAGGGATATCCATCGTAGCGATCAGCCCTGCATACACCGGCGCGGCCACATCGGACGCGGCCGGAGACAAAGACTCTTCTTCCACGTCCGAACCGGAGCACGACGAAGAATCGTCGTCGCTATCCGACGAGCTTCCACAAGCTTCCTCCTCGACCGGGCCACGCAGATCTCGAATCCACGGATGGGCGAAAGCGAGCCTGCGTGACTCTGACAGCGAAAGCCTGTCCGATGTCCGAAATTCGACGTGGCCAATGCCCGGCACCCGGGCACGGTAACACTTCTCTTCGCCAACCTGGGCATCTTTCTCGACGAGCTTCTTGACAGGGAAAAGGATACAGGGCAAGTGGAGTCTCCGGAGGGCAAATCGTGTCGACGGCGCGCGGACGAATCGGTCATAGACGATCATCGCATCGGTGGGAGACACTGAACCTCTTAATTCCGCGACGCGCGCATCCATTTCAGAATCGTCGATGGCAGGTAGAGAATGTAAGGCTTGGTTATGAATAGCAAGGGTGTCAGGAAGGTAGCTGTTGTACGGCGAAGACTGACCCGTCCAGGCGAGCACCGCAGCTTCGCCCAAACTAGTCACGATATCCTCCAACAGGTGGGCCAGCGCAGCATCTCCCCCGCCACCGTGACACTTGCACTGTGTATGCAAATCAACGAGTGGATTTTCCGTGAGGGAAACCATGTGGTTCAGGGTACCGACTGCTTCGTCGTAGCGCTGTAAAGCACGCAATGCCGCATGTCTTCTTTCGTATCCCCAGGGATTATGTGAGTTTGACTTGATTGCCTGATGCCATTAAATCCTGCATCTTCGTATACTGCTTGAGAGGAGGAAAAAACTCGTACCTCATCTGCATCATTCAATGCATCCTCCCACGAACCTTGCATCGCCCGGGCTCTGCTTCGTTTGATTAGGAGACCCGCAGGATTTAAAGGGTCCAAAGACAGCACAGCAGTGTAGCTGGAAATCGCTTCCTCTGCTTTCTTAGACTCCATTGCTACATCCCCCATATCCTCCAAGGCCTTCATGCATTGTTGAAGATGTTCCTCGATTGCGAGAGCAAGGTCATCAAAGTTCCATCCAAACATCTTCCGATTTGTGTTAGTAGTGCGGATGATCATGACCAGAGAATAAAAATCTTACGAGCGAGATTACGACTAGCTCGAGACAATTTTCAGGAATGACTGCGTCCCCCGCGCGCCCGAGCAACTCTGCAGCCCGCTTATAGTCACCTTCCTTCAATGACATCCCCGCGAGTAGAAGGTGCATTTGAGCCTAAGCACAGCCTGGTTATCGTCATCTCGCACTGGCAATCCTGACAGTTACTCACCCGAGCGGTCACATACATCGTCTTGTCATCGGTGATGTTGATCAAGTCTTTGACCCGTTCAATAGCTTCACCGTATCGTCCACATTCGAACAGGATGATGGCCTGAATGTAATTAGACAATGGTAGAAGTGATAGCAAACAACGACGATCCCATACCTTGATCAATAATACGAGATTGATGTCGGCCGAGACGTCATTAGCGAACACAAGGTCAAACATGCGCATTGCAACATCGTGCTCGCTGTTACCGGCGCGAGCTATCGTGATTGCTATCTGACCAATAGCGGATCGTTGAACCACAACAGACTGGTGCGGTATTCAATACGAGCCTACCAGACTAAAGAGGATGGAAGGTTACCTTTGTTGCATCGTCCATCGCTAGGTTATACTGTTTCAAACGGGATCTTATGAGGGAGCGTTGGGCGAGGACTTGCGCGTGACGAGAAGGATTCAGGGTATTGAACATTTCATTTGTTAGAACTTGTTCCACTCGAGACAAGTCACCATGGTTCCATGCTTCGAATGTTGCATCAGTGGTTTGTATGAGCGGCAATTATGGCTCTTGGAAGGGTCATGTCAAGCAAGAAACAAAAATTCAAACACGGTCACGATGAAGAGAAGGATCCAAGGGATCCAACATCTCTTTTGTTAGAACTTGTTCCACTCGGGACAAGTCATCCTGGGTCGATGCGTCAAGTGTTGCGTCGCTGTTTTGTATGAGTGGCAACTGTGACTCTTGGAAGGGTCAGTAAAGGCACTGAATCATGTTTGAACGCGCTCACAATGCAGAGGGATTGGAGAGAGAAATTCTTTAGATCGGTCAATGTTTAGCAGTAGAAGTGCTTACATGTTGTATAAAGTACGAGTCCGGAATGATATCACGGAGACTCCGCACAGTAACTCTTCCACTTTGCTCGCCAGTGACAACACGATCGTCATCAGGGGATAATGCCAAGAAGAGAACACGACTATCGTGCTCCATTACACAGCCAATTTGCTCGTGCGTTGAGGCATCCCAAAAGGACAACGAACGGTGTCCAGTGACGGCTATAAATCTTTGGTTGGATGATGGTACGATAGAAGGGTGCTCTAGTGAATTGCCTGGGATAGCCCATGTACCGACCAGTGACCCTGAGATCGCGTCGAAACACTTTACTCCGCCGATCAGCGCAGAGACGGCGAAAATTTGATGACCATTTGATGACCAAGCAAGTGGTGAAGATTTCCACCCTTCGAATAAGCACGGGATGTCGAGTGAATGTTGACCATTTCCAGTGTTGAATATCCGGATTGACCCTCCTGCAGAAGCAGTTGCCAAGCGTGCACCATCTGGAGAGAACCTGACCGTATCCACGGCGTAAGCATGTTTGAGTGACACGAGTTGATTGCCGGTGCGAATGCTCCAGATGAACGCGCATGCGTCGGACCCACCCGTGGCAAATGTCATCGAGTTGGGGGAAATATCCACAGACTGTACTGCACTTTTGTGTCCATAGATGTTGTGAACTTTTTCGTGGGTTTCCGCGTTCCAAACCCCAATAGATCTCGTCCCGTAATGTGACTGTGTGTCAGATAGCCCGCACACCAACCATTTGCGATCCATCGACAGCGCGGCTGCATAGATCTCAACCCCTGCTTGAACTCTTGCTGTGCCAACCTCACGTCCGTCATCTACTTGCCATCGTCGAATCATCGTGTCGTTACCACCGCTCAATACATGCTTGCCATCGGGAGTGAAGAAAACAGAGTATACTGCATGACCACAATCAATTTCAGTTATTTTCGAGCAATCTGGGAACCGAAAAATAGTCATTACAGGTATTCCTCAATGACAATGGACCTAGTACCTTTTCCAGTTGAGTACATATCGCTGGCCAGGACACGAAACTTAGATGCGGGAGTTGAGATGGTGGGAATACAGAGCCAAGGGGTCACAAGTACGCCTGAGCGTTGCCTGAGCCTCGTTGCAGCCTTATAAAATGCTCGTGTTGTCTTATCAATCACGAGATCAGTTCTGGATAGCTAGTAATTAAACTTTTACCACGCCACGCTTCCCGGTGCAAAGGCTTAAATTGCAGTCCATTTTCATCTCATAAAAAAAAAAATGCAGGCGAGCGAGAGTTCGAGGCAACAAAAGACAGATGCGAGATGGTACGCCTTCCAACGCATTTTTGTTCGCGTCTGATTGCGGTACAGTCAAACGGAATGAGTTATGCGTCCAAATGCTCTCCCACAAGCTTCACGAGCAGATATTCAATCATACCACTGTTCCCCCTCTAGAGCCTGCCTTTGTCCAGACCACACGCGATCATCTTTACATACGCAGCCTCGACCCCAACCGATATTCCGTCCTCCGAGACATAGGGTTCACTCTCCAAGGCGCCGATATTGACCAACACTTTCTGTATTGGACTCCCACCGCTGCGCCAAACCCTTGCTGTCCCACGCAAAACAAATTGCTCACGACGCGTTTCCCCCTTGGACCGACCGTTTCGACGTTCAGCATGGATAGACAAAGCACCACCTCCAGACGGTTCAAGCAACAGACCCGTATCCGGAACACGACAGTCGACCGGATGCCCGTGTTCGACGTCGAGACGGTGCCGCCCTAATATCCGTACCCAGTCCTTGCCCGTATTGCCGGACATCACCCTGGCTTCTCGGCAAAGACGGGAGGATGTGCAGCACCTGATCCCACTGGACGACCCCGAGATGCCGCGGGTTGTCGTCGGACACAACGTCTCCTATGACTGGAAACGCATCCGCACAGAGTACAGTCTCAGAGGCACCCAGACGCGGTTCATGAACACGATGTCCCTCCACGTTGCCGTCAATAGTGTATCGTCCCATCAACGCCTGGCGTGGATGCAACTTTGCAAGATGAAGACAACGCCAATCGCGCTGAGGGGATGTGGATGTAAGTGGTGCTGTATGGATGGCCTTGCGGGAGGTGATGAATCGCTGGGTCTCGGGAGCGTTGATTGGCATTCAAGGGATACTTTCATTATGCCAGGAAATTATACTATCGTCACACACGATGTCGATCTTCAAGTTGCCAGATCTCCTATTCCCAGCCGGGATCTATGCATACGCCATCAAACTTCCACATCCCTTCCAAGTGGCGCGTCCTCTCCCAAACCTCATTCTCGGACCACCATACGATCGACTTGCGGTCGGTCATTCAGGGCCTTTTTGCCACGCTCCCGCCCATAGAGCAAATGTTACTGGATGATGAGATAAGCAACGTTCTGATGGAGCATATACCTCCATATATCACTGCTATTTACCTCGAGAGACAAGAGGCTTCTGGTTCTGCGAGGAGACCGAGCACAACCCGAGCACGAGCTGGGAAGACGTGCTGCTCCTTTTCGTTCAGTTTTAGTTTCGTCTATCCATTAAACGCTGGAGCTGCTTTCGTAGGCAAGTGCACACCAGTGGCCCCGCCTATACTATGGTCTGCAGCCAGGGTCCAGTAGCATCCATTCCCGCACTCACCCTTCACGTCGCATCTATCAAGCACCACCGAAACTCCAGGGGCGCCAGCGCAGCGAGCGGGCCAAGTTTCGAAAATGGGTGCGCATGATTTGGAACTTGAAGCGTGTTGGCAGGCCCCAGCATCGCCAAGAGTCCAGGACAGCCTGTCAACGTAATGAAACAAAACGGAAAGGCGCAAGGGAGCGACGACGTACGATGAAAACGTGAGCATGGTTCTGGATTCAGTGCGGTGGTCGTCGAAGAGGACCATCGTGAAGAGTCGGATGGGTGCTGCAGACGAGGAAGACAAGGACAACGCTGGAAACTTCATCACACCAGACAAAAAAGCGATTTTGCTGACCTCACTAGCATTCCCCAACCATGCCATGTTGACGACACGATAACACAGCTTGGGTTCTATACTTTGAACAGTAGATCATTGAGTGCCCGTGGAGGCAAAAATAATAAAAGTGTGGCAATGAAAACGGACACGCATTGTCCCTTCACCACCTCACGTTCGTGTCTCTCTGTCCCTCGCGACAAAGATAAGAGCCTGAGCCTGAGCGTCAACTCGGCCATGGCAAGCAGACGCCACGACGCACTGCCTGGCGCGTTTCATCGGGACAAGGATTGACATGATACGAATGAAAACAAACGGGATGAGGTGAAAGAAGAAAATCAGCACCACAGACCAAGCTCTCGACTAGCCCGCAGACCGGTGCGCGTCCTTCCACCCGGGACTTCCCAGTGTCACCGCTGCCACCCCCCGAAGATCCCTGCGCACAGCGAGGGCCTCCCCAACTTGAAGCAGACCAGAGCCGAGTCGGTTCCTAACCCGGCTTGCTGAAGAGCGAAGACCAGGATGGACTTGTGAGCAATCCCCGCAATCACCGGCCTTCTCATCCTGTTTTTTATGTAGTGACCATCGCGCTCGACTTCATCTCTTTTCGCAAACAGGTAACTTTCGCCACCATTACCGATACATTTCACGCTCCTCACCTCCTCCGGCTCTAGTGATTTTGCATTTGTTTGGGTTGGTACTGATGGTCGGGATGATTGTTGCGAATCCCGAGAAGAATGTATCACCTTACAAACGGTGGCAGTCACTTTGGTATGGTGACCTTCAATCCATACATCCCGGCCGGCTCCAGGTTTATCTATATCCAGTAGAACGATCTCGTTCACTGTGGTCTACATCGACAAGTCCATGGCGCCGGCGTATAACTCACAAGCCCTAGCAGGCTTCAAATGTCCGACAGTCAGTGGATATCCGCGTTTCGCGAAAATGGGTTGTGTAGTCTGCGCTTGAAGGTCAAGTTCGCAGGATAGATATCATATTGTCAGCACAAATTCAATGTAGTGCGATCAAAATCGTGTTATCTATATATACTGTCAACGGGCTTTGCACCAATTGTGATGCGTTGGCTCGAACTTGGCACTAGCTGGTACCATACTTGACGGAAGCCGGGAATCGATCATGGACTCTTTCGTTCAGTTCAGTAACCATATTTCGTTCTCCGGTTTACTCTAGAAGACAGTAAGCTTGCTACCAAACAGACTCGGTTCCTTCTCGCCGTACGAACTGTCCTTTCCATCAATGCCAGGTAGTGGTGGCACTGGCCGTTTCCCCCCTTTTTTCTGCTTTCCCTTTACTGACAGTTGCGGGGTCAATGAACCTACGCATGCCGGAGATGCTGAGAGCACGGAGCTCAATGAACAGGGTTCGTTGTTCACAGAAGATAGTCTAATCTCAACATCAGACTCCGGTACATCCCTTGGACTTTCGACTTTCGTTGCGACTTTTGACTGTACAGACCCGGACAATCCAGACAAAGTGAGTGCTGTTGGTTTTGGATTAGATGCCCGAGGATTGCGTTGTGTCAGCAGTCTCGAGTAAATTCCAACAATAATATCTGCCCCGTGTGGAAGCTCCTTGTTGGCAATGCGCTGCGCGAGCGCAGGGAAATTCGCGACGACTGGAGGGGATCCGATGTGCCAGTACAACACATCAAGCTCCATATCGAGCAGTTCTAGGTGTCTGACATGGTTTTGCGATCAGGAAACCTTGTCTGGAGAACCAAAGGTAAAAAGCCGACGAATGAAAACCCACCTCGATGCAAGGTTGCAGGAAAGTTCTTTTATAATGTTGTGCTCCGTGAGGCTGTTGCGGATGTGGTCAAGAGCATCGGCGCGGAGATTGTCCAATCCAACCTAATTAGTGCATTTCTTTTAGCCTGCAATTCAAGTTGATCTGCGCTGTGAGCATGTATACGAACTTTGGACGCAAGACGATACATGGACTTGGGAGAGCACCTTGGCTCGTCTGTAGTGTCCGTCGACGAGTCCTCTGGAGGCTGCCCGCTAGGTGTCACCGAACTGAGAGGCAAGAAGCTGACTTGATCGGTGTAGAGATAATTCAGGAGCGCATATAATCTGATAGATTGACCATCACTTGTCTCCGAACCCGACTCGGAGGAATAAGTGTCCAGCGAGTGCTTACGTTTGGAATGCAGTGTCTTTGACGAGAATATGACGGCTCCCCAGGGATCCCAGACGCATAGTGGTCCGGTTCGCCGTTGATTTCTGGTTGCTTGCAGCATCTTGGACTGCAGTCTCGCTGCTCGCGATCGATCGAGCACCATCCTTGCTTAGAGCAAATGGATCTTCCGATCTTGGATGCTCCGGACTCATCACAAACATATCTGAGCTGACCGATTCAGAGCCATCATCGGACAACCTGTGAATGAATATCAGTCGGAATTTAGACGAATATGGCAAGATCGCACTCATCGTCATCCTTGACTCTGATTTCAGAGCTGTGTTTGGAAGACGAGTCTGGATCCTTCGGCACCTCTGGAATAGGATCATTGCAGTCCTCAAGATCACTGTCGCTTCCATAACCATATTCTTCGATTTCAGCATTGTCAGGGACGTCATTGTCGTCCGTGAGATCGATCAACGAAGGATCGGAGGGATTGATATCTGAGCTCAACACTGCATAGACAGCAGTGAGTACAAGACCATCCCTTGAAGGGAGATCACTCACGATCCAGAAAGTATTTCGAGCTCTTTGCCAGCAATATGTTGTTCACACAAAGGACACGAGGCTTGAGGACTTTACGCGATAGTGAGGATCTCGCTGAGTACAGATGGAACTGGGTGTTGATGAGCTCGTCCCCAAGAAGAGATTTTCTTAGGAACTCTTCGATTCGCTGTTTTTTGCCAGGATTTGACATGGGTGATGGGTTTCCTCGTAAGTAGGGGACGAGATGCGCTGGCCGAATGCGATTTCACGTCTTGACCTTGCGCCCAGCCAACGCCGTTGAGGGACCACTGCCTCGTGTTCGGCAACATAGCTTATCGACACAGCACAGGCACTCACGTTCGAACATATTTGGTAAAAAATCACGTTAAAGAATCATCGCCATCCAACAGGGCGTGGCGCTACCCTGCGGTCAAAGGTCGAATCCGAGGGCTACGCTTGAAATTGGACCTCAGTGTGGCCCAGGCAGATTTTAGCTAGGAACCTGATTGGTGCCATCAAATCTCACCTTCAGGACGAAACGTGATTTCTCGTTCACGTAGATAACAGCTGAAGAGTGTTCGAACTTGTGAGACAGGGATTCAGATGGTGAGAAAACAGGGGGGTACTTACTGAAGTTCCCACGCTCCCTCCCCCGTGCAGGCGGACATGAGTCCGATGAAACGAAGGACTTAGGAGATGGTACACCTTCCGACATATTTTTGTTCGCGTACAGTGAAATGGAACAAGCTAGGCGTCCAAATGCTCTCCCGCAAGTTTCATGAGCAGATATTCAACCATACCGCTGCCTGCCCTTGTCCAGATTGTACGCGACTATCTTCACATGCACAACCTCGACCCCAAGCAAGGTTCCGTCTTCCGAGACACAGGGTTCACTCTCCCCAACTCCAAGGCGTTGACACTTTCCGTATCGGACAACGCTGCGCCCAACTCTGGCTGTCCTTGCAAAACAACTCTCCCACGACGCATTGGCCCTCGGCCTGACTATTTCGACGTTCAGCACGGATGGACAAAGTACTACTACCTCCAGGACTGTTCGAGCTACAGCGAACACGACGGTCGGCTTGAACCGATGCTCATGTTCGACATCGAGACGATGCCACCCCACCATCCGCACCCAGCCCTTGCCTGCGTCCCATCTAAAAACCTGTGGTATTGCTGGATATTACTCTGCCTTCTTGGCGAGGCGGAGGAGGTGCAGCACCTGATCCCATCCTGCGACCTCGAGACACCGTGGGTTGTCGTTGGATACAACGTTTCCTATGCCCGGCAACGCATCCGCGAAGAGTACAGTCTCAGAGGCACTCACACGTGGTTCATGGACACGATGTCCATCTACATCGCCGTCAATGGTATATCGTCCCATCAATGGCTGGCATGGATGAAACATCGCAAGACGAAGACAGCGCGAATCGAACAGCGTGCAGAAGCCTGCGAGGCGTACTATGTGGCATCTCAAGCAGACTCCGAGCTCGACGCTGAACGGTGTGTGCAACTCCGTTGACTGCACGTCGAGATCAAAGAAAGTCTCTCTCAGTTTCAAGAGGATGATGCGGACGCAACGGCCATCGAGTTTTCACAACAACGCTGGGAGGATCTCGCATCGGCCAACTTCTTCGCAGACGTGGTCGACATTA
The DNA here is from genome assembly GCA_038089755.1 of Leccinellum rugosiceps. Lineage (NCBI taxonomy): Eukaryota > Fungi > Basidiomycota > Agaricomycetes > Boletales > Boletaceae > Leccinellum > Leccinellum rugosiceps. Next base: position 11,279 of record JBBPLL010000309.1, on the reverse strand, counting down.
CCGTACGAAACCACATCTCTCCCGTCCTCCGCCTGTCCTGGATGGACCATCGGCTCTCTCATTACAGGGAACACGGATCAACATCCAGAGTGCCGACTACCGTCAAGTTCGGCCCGCGCGTTCAGCCTTGTGTTTGCAGACCTCGCCGACAAGGCGTTGAACGAGATCAATACTCACGTATATACAGTATGGGGATGTAGCACACTGTGTTGTTGCTCCTCCGAGCGAACGCCGTGATGCAGTCCGAAGAAGCGAAAAAGCTGGCCGAAAACCTCCACGCGTCGACTAAGGGCAAGAACACGCACCAACCAGATCTGTTTGGACGCAAATTTTAGTTCAGTGGGACGGGGAGCTTCGTATTCAATCAGCTAGGGGTGATTGCCCTGTCAAATTGCTCGCATACGCCTGCGCTCGGATACGGGATCACTGCGGTGCCGTGCTTGGACAATACCGGCCGTGTTTGGGGCGGGCTGCATGACATTGGAGATACAGCCAAGCGGATCCTGTGACGGTAAGAGGATGACCTACATATGACCAGGGCTAGACACTACGCTATTTACGACCTACGAGGACCTCTGCATGCCCTCGCCTTCAAGTTGGCCTACCTCACTCCAACGTAACGTCGCGGATAAACTAGGTCGTGCAGTCGTCCGGGGTGGAGCATCTGCATATGCTACTTGTCGCGATGGACCATCTGGCGTGGACGTACAACATGGATGCCTGGTTCCTACTCCCTGAGCATGACAAGATATGACACTTGGCTTTGGAGCAAGCCAAGTACCTGGGCGGCGCTGGCGCTGCAGATCGGGAACGTGTGGACACGGTGTCTGTTTGCGTTCTAGTTGGGCATGGATGAAGTGCCGCAGGGCGTGGCATTCTTTTCTGTGGTAGGTGCGGACCCGGCGGTGTTGAGGAAGGAGGTGAACATATGACGTGCGAAACGCCATCGCACTTTGGGCTACTCCGTCGGGGGGGAGAGTTTGGATATTGAGTGGACTCGGATGCTGGGGCGATTTCCCTGGCTTCATTCACAAGAGGCACTGCCTCTTCTACTAGCCACGAAACGTGACCCCCCTTACATGGCCTTCCTTCACGGACACACGGGTATACTGAGAATTGTTCACTCGGCAAGCTAGTCGGGTGGGACCTTGATGCGGGCGTGTTCTAGTCCCTTTCTATTCTAACCCGAAATTGCACCAGTGACACCGAAATGAGAACCGCTCATACAACTCGTCATGCTTCCATTCTCATATCTTACGAACAGTTCTTCTCTTTATTCTCTGGCGTTACTCTCCCAGTCCGCAACGTAGCAAGTCTTGAGATGTATGACAGAGGTAACCGGTAACCTCTCGTCTATTTCTATCATCACACACGATATCGATCTTGCATACGCTCCCTCATCATGAAGACGAGGATGAGGACTGATGATACAGATGGAAACAAGCGGGACGAAGCGGAGGAGGATGACCAGGCACCGCAGGCCAAGCCTCTCGACTCGCCAGAAACGCAGCAGGCCGAATGCCCTTGTACTCGGTACTTCCGTGCAAAAAGAGCGAGTATGCATGTTACATTGCAAGGAAGACGGTGACGGAGATTCGAGTCAACATGACTGAGGGGGCTTCGTAATGTACATGTATATATGAACTTCCAAACTACTACACGATCAGCAAGAAACAATACATGACCACAAAAAAGCGCGAACTTCAACTTCAACTTACCAGCTAGGATAATGACGCTACCGCCAGTGAAGACCGGAGTCGGAGGTCATAATATTTCTACGACTTCGACTCGAACATCCCTGACAGAACTGATGCGGCGTTCAAGCCCCGGCAAGATGATCTCGTGCTCGGCAGCAACCCGCTTGTACTCTCCACCCGAATGTTGCTGCAGCAAAAGCCCGCGGAATGGCTGCTGCAGGCGGACGACTAGCTGCAGCGCCCGGGTAGAGACGTCTATTGTAGCGATCGGTCCTGCATACAGCGGCGCGGCCACATCGGGCACAGCCTCGGCAGCACCAACCTCTGCTTCCACGTTCGAATCGGACTCCGACAGAGAATCGTCATCGCTATCCGATGAGTTTCCACAAGGTTCCTCCTCGCCTGGGTGACGCAAATCGCGAATCCACGGATGGGCAAAAGCGAGTCTGCGTGGCTCCGACAACGAGAGCCTGTCCGATGTCTGAAATTCGACGTAGCCAATGCCTGATACCCGTGCACGGTAGCGCTTCTCTTCGCCAACCTCGGCATCTTTCTCGACGAGCTTCTTGACAGGGAACAGGATGCAGGGTAGGTGGAGTCTTCGGTGGTCAAACCGCGTTGACGGCACGCGGAAGAATCGGTCATGAACAATGATCACATCGGCGGGAGACATCGAACTTTTTAATTCCGCGACGCGCGTATCCATTTCAGCATCATCGATGGCAGGTGGAGAATGTGAGGATGGGTTATGAATAGCAAAGGTGTCAGGGAGGCAGCTGTTGTAGGACGAGGGCCGACCCGTCCAAGCAAGCACCGCAGCTTCGCCTGAACTAGCCATGACATCCTCCAAAAGGTGGGCTAGTGCAGCATCTGCCCCGCCACCGTGACACTTGCACTGTGTACGCGAATTGACGGATGGATCTTCTGTAAGGGAAACCATGTGGTGCAGGGTACCAACTGCTTCTTCGTGGCGCTGCAAAGCGTGCAGTGCCGCATGCCTTCTTTCGTATCCCCAGGGATCCATTGGGTCTGACTTGATTGCCTGATGAGTCGCGAAATTCAGCATTTTCTCATACTTGAGAGGGAAGAAAAAAAACTCGAACCTCGTCTGCATCTTTTAATGCATCCTCCCATGAGTCTTGCATCGCCCGGGCTCTGCTTCGTTTGACTAGGAGACCCGCAGGATTTGAAGTGTCCAAGGACAATGCAGCAGTGTAGCTCGAAACCGCTTCTTCTGCTTTCTCAGATTTCATTGCTATGTCACCGATATCCTCCAAGGCTTTCATGCATTGCTGAATGTGCTGCTCGATTGCGAGAGCAAGGCCATCAAAGTTCCATCCAAACATCTTTCGAATCATGTTGGTCTGGATGTTCATGGAGAGAGAATGAGCTTACAAGCGAGATTACAACCAGCTCTGGACAATTTTCAGGAATTACTGCGTCCCCTGCACGCCCGAGCAATTCTGCAGCCCATTCATGGTCGCCTTCCTTCAGCGACATCCCTGCGAGCAGAAGGTGCATTTGAGCCTAAGCACAGCCTGAATCATCATTACCTCGCACTGTAAATCCTAGTAGTGACTCACCCGAGCAGTGACGTACATCGTCTTTTCATCGATGATGCTGATTAAGTCTTCGACCCGCGCAATAGCCTCATCGTGTCGTCCACATTTGAACAGGACGATTGCCTGAGTGTAGTTAGGTATAAGTGACAGCAAAAAAAGATGATCACATACCTTGATCAATAATACGAGGTTGATGTCGGCCGAGAGGTCATTAGCGAAAGCGAGGTCAAACATGCGAATGGCAGCATCATGCTCGCTGTTACCGGCTCGAGCTATCGTGATTGCTATCTGACCAATAGCGGACCGTTGCACCCCAATAGACTGATGTGGTATTCAATACGAGCCTACTAGACTAATGACGATGGAAGGGCTACCTTTGTTGCATCGTCGATGGCCAGGCTGTACTGTTTCAAAAGGGATCGAACAAGGGATCGTTGGGCGAGGACTTGCGCGTGACGAGAAGGAGTCAGGGTATTGAACATTTCATTTGTTAGAACTTGTTCCACTTGAGACAAGTCGCCCTGGTTCCATGCTTCGAATGTTGCATCAGTGATTTGTATAAGCGGCAATTGTGACTCTTGGAAAGGTCAGGTGAAGCAGGAAACGAAAGGTTAAACACGCTCACGATAAAAAGAGAAATCCAAGGGATCAAACGTCTCTTTTGTTAGAACTTGTTCCACTGGAGACAAGTCATCCTGGGTCGATGCCTCGAATGTCGCGTTGCTGTTTTGTATGAGTAACAGCTGTGACTCTTGGATGGGGTCAGGAAAGGTACTGAATCAATGTTCGAACACGCTCACAATGCAGAGGGTTTGGGGGGAGAAATCCTTTAATTTGATCAATGTTTAGTGGTGGAAGCACTTACATGTTGTGTAAAGTACGAGTCCGAAATGATATCACGGAGACTCCGCACAGTAACTCTTCCACTTTTCTCGCCAGTGACAACACGGTCATCGGAGGAGGACAGCGCCAAAAACAGAACATCACTGTCGTGCTCAATTACACGGCCAACTTGCTCGTGCGTCGAGGCATCCCAAAAGGACAATGAACGATGTCCGGTGACGGCAATAAACTTTTGGTTGGATGATAGTGCGATATGAGGGCACTGGAGCATATCGCCTGGGATCGCCCATGCACCGATCAATGACCCTGAGGTCGCGTCGAAACACTTCGCACCGTTGATCAGCGCAGAGACAGCGAAGATTTGATGGCCATTTGCAGACCAAGCAATTGGTGAGGATTTCCACCACCCTTCGAATGAGCACGGGATGTCGAGTAACTGTTGACCGTTGCCGCTGTTGAAGATCCGGATTGAGCCTCCGATAGAAGCAGTGGCCAGGCGTGCACCATCGGGAGAGAACTTGACTGTATCCACAGTATAAGCGTGCTGGAGTGACACGAGTTGTTTGCCTGTACGAATGCTCCAGATGAACGCGCGTGCATCATACCCACCCGTGGCAAATGTCATCGAGTCGGGGGAAATATCCACAGACTGTACTGCAGTGCCTGGGTAGATATCCAGAACCTTTGTGTGGGTTTCCGCATTCCAGACCCCGACAATTACCGTCCCATATGAGTTAGTCAGCCCGTACACCAACCATTTACGATCCATTGACAGCGCAGCTGCAGAGATCGCACCCCCTGCTTGAATTGCTGTGCCAACCTCACGTCCATCATCTACTTGCCATCGTCGAATCATCTTGTCGTTACCACCGCTCAATACATGCCTGCCATCGGGAGTGAAGAAAGCAGAATATACTGCATGACCACAATTGATTTCAGTTATTTTCGGGTGATCTGGGAGTCGACAAATGGTCATCACAAGTATTACTGAATGACAATCGGACCTACCTTCTCCAGTCGAGCACATATCGTTGACCAGGATGGCACGGCACTTGGACGGAGGGATTCAGATGGTGGGAATGCAGGATCAACTGGCCAGGGTCACAAGTATGCCTGCGCCTCGTTGTGGTCTTATAAAATGTTTGTGTTGTCTTATCAATCATGAAATCGGTTCCGATGAAAAGCGCGAAGGCGTGGATTACCGTGTCGATATATGTTCCCACGATTTCTCCCTTCTCCCGGTCCCGAGCCCGTAAACTGCACATTTACATTTATGATTCTACCTTCTTCAATTCGTACCAAACACGCAGGCGAACGTGAATCCGAGGAAAGAAATGAAAGATGTAGATGGTATGCCTTAGACTTCAGACTTTTTTTTTTTTTTGCATCTGGCATTTGCAGGTGGCGCTACCTCTTCTACCAGCTCCCAGCCCTCGATACTCAGATGCCCCGACCAACACCTCGACCAAACGCTCCGGCCTGTCGGTCGATATACATACTCCTTCCAACTGGTGCTGCACAGGATCGCGGGGACATTACCATCCAACCTCATCTGCCTCTGCACACACACTACCACAGACTCAGAGACAGGCGGCATCTCAGTGTGCTTTCGGACCGTGGGACAAGGCGCTCTTGCAGGATTACAAGGCCGCACTAAAGGAGATGCGGGTCAAATGGAGCGACAACCATTTCGTGTGTATGATGCCCACAATGACGCCTGCGGGCACCAACGCGACATCTAGGGCGGGCCGGGGGTGGTGTATCAGTATGTGCTCCAGCTTAGCACCCCGGTCGTGCAGCCACAGTGGATATTAGCATGTTTGATGAAAAAGAAGTGTGTTACTTGTTGCTAGGCGTGTATATGCATGCTCAACGATCGCAGAATGGTACCTATCTCTGGGCTCTACATCGGGGTGACCCCTCCCTCGATTTACCATGTTCATCAGTCGCAATTGATGTCTCAAACGTCCGTACCCGCCACCAACTGCAGTAAATGCACATGATATGGTGCTGGGCATCGATGCCTTCCGTCTCCCGTGGGACCGCTGGTATCCCGCCTGGTACAATCAAGAAAAGGTCAGTCGAGCCGATGCCCGAGGAATCTGACGGCGAGGCAAAGTTCAGAGCATCTGGATCTGGGTCCGTGCTGAAGAAAGCGGTGCCGTGTTTGGAGATGCGGCATAAGAGCAATGGGACGATGGATCGCAACTTTCGGTTCCCACCTCCGTCATCGCAGCCTATTCTTCTTGTGCCGCCCGTGCCTCAATCTCCCCCTGTTGGAACTGCGACTTCACTACCACCTGTCCCTACCCTCATCACCGCCCGTTGGCGTGTCATCCGAGTCTGAGTCGAAGACGCATGCACCAGAGGTCATTGAGCATGCGACCGTGGGAACGATCACACCGCCAGCTGTGAAGAAGGTGAAGAAGGTCAATGAGGTTGGGGATACAGTGGAAATCGGCTTGAGATGATGGACGTGGTGGTGTACGTTTCGATTAGATTTGGTTCCGTAGTTATGACCGTTGCAGAGATTGAGTACGCTAGACTTCCTTTTATTGTAGGCTTTACAAGTCAGACTCGATCTGTGTAGTGGAGGTCTGAACTTGGTCCGGGTTTTGGGTCACTGGGCCTGCCTCGTGGGTGGCGTTGTGTGAGTCGTTCGGTTCCCGTTCCCCAGCGTTTCGTCTACTCCTTCCACTGTTCGTTTGTACTAGCATAGTATTCACCCATCCATTTCAGCACAAATCCCAGTATGAATCCAACTGGGTGCGTATATCTGTTCCCCAATGACACAGCACACTGAAGGATGGAAGTTCTAGGGCAAAAACCATCAGCATCAAAGGTGTGCCCGTCGGACTGTCCCAGTCGTTCAAGTTGACCTTTCCCTCATCGGATATTGAACTGTTCACGCTCGCGTGACGCAAGCCGCTCCGCCCCACGAGGCAGTATCAAGTCGAGTTTTCCATAGGCAGTACATCACGACCAACGGAGAAGGCAAACGAGAGAGAGAATCACACCATTTGGAACTACAATCTATCTCTGTGCGCAAATATTTTCCATTCTACGCCAGAACATTGATATCTCTCAGTGGCGGCGATGATCGTTCCGTACTCATCGTCAAGGTTTTCCGAAAGCACCGCGTGGGTATTCTAGGGAACGACGAACTAGTCGGATTTCTCTCTGATACCATCGGCAACATTCTCGAAAAACGTACTTCGGACAACGGTACGATGACATGTGTGCCGTTGTGTTCTACTGATGCGATCTCTCCAATAAGTATTTGAGGGTCCCCTTATAAACTCGAAGGTTACTTCTGGCGATGCCTCCGTCCCTTCCAGGATCACAATCAAGTTTGTGACGGCTGTTGACGCACACGGAGAGACTCCTGATGCAGACGAATGTGGCCAAGCTGTATACCCCGTCGCTGAGGCTATCGAAGCGGTCAAGGCACTTGGCACGCCAGCAACCGTTGGGATAGTAAGCTCAGTGGTTGACGCTGAACCAAACGTCGTGAACGCGGCATAGACGTTCCATCACACATGGGGAGGCCTGTTGAAGAGGATCGAACTTCTCAACAAGATCATAGCCGACATCGCAGGTATTTTGTTGTTCAGTGTCTCGGCGCCATATGATCTCATGGCGAGACAGATTCATCCGTACGCGTCAGTTGCTTGGTCTGTTCTATCCGCTGCGAGCAAAGTGCACCTTATTTCGTCATTTTGCTGCTGGCTAATCGCTCGTCATGTTACACACAGGTATTGGTGAACCAGAATAATCGCGACGAGCGGATCATTCAACTGGCGGCCACCATGAGCGACATCTTCAGTTTCATCGACGATGCTAAACCTCTGAAGGCTATCAAGGCACACATCAAGACCATTACACTTCTGATACAGCAAGTGACCGATTGCGCATACTTCATTACTGAATATGCCAAGCAAAAGGACTTTTGTCAGTCGTCGTTGAATCCGCGATTCTTGTCTCCTCTGATCTGCGTATCCAGGGATCCGGACTGCGAAACACGCACTCTCTGATGTAGATGCAAAAATCAAGGACTACGAGACAAAGTTGGGAGAACTCAAGACCGCATTCCTGGCGGGTGTGGCAGTGCAAACCGGTTCGTATGATGAATACTGTGGAGCATATCGGTAGGTCAAATCCTTTCGATCTGTGTGGAGCTGCTCATGGACCTGGAACATAGCTGAATTCGTGGAGCTGGGCGACATGCCATATGCTGTCGGTGCTAGATACATGCAGGAGAAAGGATGCCTACCTGGGACGTGAGAATCCTTACTCCACGACATTTGTGATATCCTCAATGGTCCTGACGAAGATGCGCCACACGTATGCTTGCTCACTGGCGTCGCTGGATCGGGGAAGTCTGCGGTAGCTCATTCGATTGCACGGCTGTATGACGGGCGAAAGCGACTAGGCTCGTCGTATTGCTTCTCCAGCACTGACGTCGCGAGGCGTAACCCTCAGAATCTATTCAGCACGATCGCACACGACCTGTCCGATCACGATGCACAGTACAAATCTGCTCTTTGGGGGATTGTGAAAGACAATCGAGCGCTTCGCGCGTCCATCTCAGCGGAGGAACGGGTCGAGCGCCTCATTGTCGAACCTAGCGGGCATCTTGACTCCATCGGGCCAATGGTGATCATCATCGACGCCCTCGACGAAAGGGGCAGCCGAACCGATCGCGAGCAGCTGCTGAAAGCCATCTCTACACAAATTTCCGACAATATCAATATCCTCCCAGCTAACCTTCGCTTCCTGATCACCTCTCGACCCGAGAGCGACATCCTCGATGCATTTGCGAGTGGTTCGAACTTCGTCCATAAGCAAATGGGAGAGATCTCGGAGGAAGATATTGATCAGGACATGTCCAAGTTCATCCATCATTCACTTAACTGGTACACTGAGTTCCATAGTAGCCATTACAATTGCTCTTCCTATTACAACACATCTATCTGTTCTCCAGTTAAACACTTGGCAAGAATCCACTTTTCCACCACACCCTCCAAGTCAGGCTAAGCTCAACTATGATCACACCCATCTGTAAGCCTCACTGCTTACCAGTCACATGTCTTGCCCTACATATACCTGATCCGCCCATACAATAGATCATCAGTAGTCCTTGTATCCGTACGTCGTAGTCGCCCTATAGAGCGTGGTCCTGTTCTTTCGTGCCTGCCCTTCTCAGTGATTCCGCCATTGGCCACGGTTGGCTTCCACCATCATGGACCTCAGGGTTCAATTTATCTGCATGATGATTAAGATCCAGAAGCAGCCAAATTTATCTTGGATATTTGCAGAACTGCCTGTGTTCTGTGTCACCATCTCTGGAAAATGTGAGTGTGGAGTTGGAGAAAGTGTAGAGCCTGAGTGTAGAGTTGAAACAGTAGTATACTTGGTGGTCACCATGAGAGCGAGGAAAGACTTCTCCCGGCATCCAATTCCTAACTTATGTGTTCCGAGGGTGATGATTCAGACTCGATTGTGATTCTTCAAGCTTTCAGACTTCTTCTGGAGGACGTCTCATGGGTTGGACCCACCGAGTCGTGTTTAGTTCAGAAGCAAGACTCGTTTGCTGATAGTGACACAGCCATATAGTACGGTGTCACGTGCCTCTGGTAGCAGTGTGGGTCCTTGTCTCCTCAGGCTTTACACTTGGTAGAAAAATCCGCGATCTAGAGATGTCGAAGAGACGGGTGACATATTACTATGACGGTTTGTGGGACATCCGCTCTCTTTGTTGCATTGATTGACAAGTTTCATTGGGCAGGCGACATCAGTGCATACCATGAAACCCCACCGGATGTGCGTAATGCATGACTTGGTCTCGGCATACGGGATGCTGGACAAGATGCAGGTCTTGGTCCATCTGTCTGTCCTTCTCTCTAGCCCGCCCCGGGCCTTTCTGACCTCTGCTTTTGCCCCTGTCCTTTTTCACCTAAACGCCTATCCCCACACCCCGCCCTCACCTCGCATACACACAGCGCCCCAAATGTGCATCACCAGAATCGATGACCGCCTTCCATACCGACGAGTATGTCCATTTCCTTCACTGCGTCACACCCGAGACGGCCGAAGAGCTCACGTACAACAGGACGTGATGTGAGTCTTTTCTGCATTACTCTCATTTTTTTGTTTTATTTCAATGTATTTTCTCTGATCGTTGTTAATCCAAACAGTCCTCATGGGTGAGCCTGAGGACAATCCTGCGTTCGAAGGCTTGTTCGAGTTTTGTTCCATCTCGGCTGGGGGGTCGATAGGTGTGTCGGATGTCTGAGTCCATCCCAGCGTATTGGCCTCATAGCCTATATGCTCTCCCCTTACCATTCCCCCACAGCTGCAGCTCAACGCATCGCCTCTGGAGCAGCCGATATCGCCATTAACTGGGCTGGGGGTCTGCACCATGCCAAGAAACAAGAAGCCTCCGGTTGTGCTACATCAACGACATCGTGCTTGGGATCCTCGAGCTCCTACGGACGTACCCCCGCATACTGTACATAGACATTGACTGCCACCACGGCGACGGCGTCGAGGAGGCATTTTACACAACAGACAGGGTCATAACGTGCTCATTCCACAAGTTTGGGGAATACTTTCCTGTAACGGGGACAGAGGAGAATAAGGGAATAGACAAGGGAAAGCATTATACAGTCAACGTGCTGCTCAAGGATGGGAACACGGACGAAGCGTTCATCAGCAAAACAAGGAGTAACTGTCCAGTGCTGGACAGTACTGGACAGTATCATAGTACTCATAGTGAGGGTCCATGTAGACAGTGCTATCATAGTACTATCATAGTCTGTCATAGTGTTTGGGATTTTCATAGTGTCTCATAGTGTCTCATAGTATGGGCAAATCTCATAGTGTTTCATAGTGTTTGGCAATCTCATAGTGTCTCATAGTCTTTGTCAATCTCATAGTCTGTCACAGTCTATCATAGTGCTCTCATAGTAGCTCATAGTATATCTTGACCAGAGCTAACCAATTGCTTTTCAGATCAATTATTTTCACAAATCATAAAATTCAATAGTTTAAACAAATATATTCAAGTTGGTCATTCACTAACTAGTACATGCATCTATACAACATACTACCATAACACACAAATGAATACCACTTACAGATAATACACCTAGCACAAGTCAACAAGGCTACAAGA
>JBBPLL010000308.1:20988-34914 GCA_038089755.1 Leccinellum rugosiceps | reverse complement strand
ACAGGCTTGACGACGGGGTTTCACCATTGTTCTCTTCGACACGACAGGTCACCGTGGTTAGCCTTCTTACCTCCAACGCTATGCAGAAAGAGTTTACAATGCAGGGTGCAACGTTGTATCCCAGATGCACTACTAATTGCACTATTTACCTCGTCAGTTCGTTCAGACGAAGCGGTCGTCTCTCCTTCCCCAACGACCATCGATTCCTTCTTGACCATATCATTGGCAGGTGACGGTCAGTATCTAAGCCGCTAGCGGGAAATGCGTTGAAGTGGGTGGAGGATTTCAGCAGTCTCGACTCGGAGGGGGACGTGTAGCCTAGAGAACACGCCACCTACCGGGCCTAGTATTACTTGACCAACGGTGGGAACGTACACTCGGTCGAGTCTCACGTCGGGCGCACGCCGCCGTGTGACTAGCGAGCGACCAGTGCTAGCTATGGACAGTCGGACTGATGCGGCAACGTCAACGGTCCCAGGACTGTCGTAGGATTTGTTTGTAGAGTCCTGCGTCCGCGGTTGAATCATCGTGTCTCAGCTGCGTGTTGCATCGGTCCGTAACTGTAATGCCGTTACGGCCCACGGCGATGACGAGAGATCACGATGCGTGTGTTAATGTGTGCTCGCGAAGACGATGGGTTTGATTCCTAGAACAAGGTATCACAGAGAACCCGACACGAAGATGGTGCTGATTCTTACTCACTTTACATAGACCGCGTGCCGGACCATGATCGCGGCAAATTGCAAGTTCTTCCGCTCCGGTCACGGAACGATAAGCATCCCGAATAAGCGATACGCCCTATCTCAGTATCACATCGTAAGTACAAGGTCGAAGCCGCCACATTCAAGTAACGGGTCGTTGTTAACGTTGAACCATCTCGTTCGTGGTAGAGTTGGCTTTAGCGTGTTGATTCAGCCCACGTTCAGGGCCGTAGTACCTCGGAATCACAAGTACTAGTATGACTGAAGTTCGTGAGAGGTGAGCGTATGCCTCGACTGACACGACTGTCCCTTGTATGCGCTGCGCACAGGTCACGTACCTTGGTATCTTACCGATGCGAATGTTTGCACGCGGTCCACGGTGTGCGTCAGCTTCCATTGGTTCAAGGATTCCCCATACGTCTGTCGAAGATCAGCATCACGTGGTTGGCACTGCGGAACTATTTATCCCGTTCCCAAGAGTTTGGTAAAATGAGTTAGCAATGGAAGATTCCATACTAGTAGTAGCATACCACATTCAATCGCAACCTAGTACTAGTACTCTTTCAATTAGCAATTAGCATATTTTGCAGAGCAAATGCTGAAGAGGTTATGCGAGGCATTCAAATCAAAGTGATGACGGCAGTACTCAACGATCCTGAGTCATCGTGTTACTAAGTCTGGATTTTGGGACAGGACTGAGTCCCGCATTCTCTCCCCCTTCTTTTTTCCATCACAGCCTTCTAGCGCATCAATCGTACGGAAGGCCTGGGTAGCGGCCGCCGCTCTCCATTTGTTGGCATCGAGGGGTGCCGATGCAATGGGGCTGCGGCGCTTGAAGTGACCTTGATGGCACCCGCGGTCCAATTGAAACACCCTGTGTATACTGTGCCCGCGAGTGAATAGGTCAACTCCCCAAAACTTTATTACGAATCTGGCCCAAGCCTTCTTACGAGTCGGGCCCGACGGTCTAGGCTTCCTTTTCTTCCTCGAATAGTAAGTACTACTCGACTCCCAGACTAGAATCCATCGACCCTGGCGGTGACCAACGCGGTCGACCTTTTTTTAGGCTGTTCAAGTTGAAGCTTCTAAAAAGAAGACGGCGCCACAGAAGGCAAGTTGATTGGTGCCAATGCCTCCGTCGGCTGGGGGAGCCGCCCCCACCTCGCTCGCTGGCAGTCTTGGAAAACAGTGTCAACTGTGATTGTGGCGTCTCCCCGTGACACAACGATACGGTGGTCAGCTATAAAGAAATCGGCAGGGTAAAATCGATGCCGAGGGGTCATAATAAATAATATCATGTCGTGCCGACTCGTGCGGGGCAGTCCCTCATCGACTTGGGGTGCATGCGATATGGGGATGTGTGCTGCTACGTGTACAGTATCCCGCGGATGTTTGGTTGGAGCCTTGAGCGTGCCAGCTGCTCCGCAGACCCGGTGCCAGCGAAGGTACCTCAGTTTGGAACCAGAAGCGCCGCAGCGCGCGTGTCCACGAACTCGATTCGAAACGGCGGCGGGCACATGCTCGGCGGGGACGATTAGGCGCCGGCGCACGGCAAACCTGAAACGATCGGTTAACTTGCAGCGTGCACCATTGTGTGGATCTCGCGATCAAGTGACAGTTCGAACCTCGAGTTATTTTGAATCATGATCGACCCCCCGAAAAGCGGAGAGCGACGCGTCTAGAAGCGTTCTGATATCGAGTAGCTTGAATCCAACTCGACGGCGCGGTTGCGGGACCGGCGGCATTGAAGCCGACCGCGGTGACGGCGACGACGATCGTCAATTCACTCACTACACCGCTATCGCTACGATAAACAACACCACCATGTCCGATCCAGCATGGCATACCGTGTAAGCACCTCGCCCGTCTGATCGTCCGTCCGTCCATTTTTATTTCATCTGATGGGCCCATCTAGCACCGTTCGCATCCCATTTGCGAGCAATAAGCATGCCACGATCGCAAAGCAAGTCATCGACGTCGACGGTGAACTGCAAAAAGACGCCGTCAAGCGATCTTTGATCATAGAGGGTCACGAGCTGATCGCGTGAGTCTTTACGGGTCTGGCCATACTTTTGTCTTGTCGGAAAGTGTGCTCCTGACGATCAACGAATCTCAGGACGTTTCGGACCTTGACCGTCCGTTTGGCACGTCTGTCCGTTAACGGATTCTTGGAGAACCTCGACCTGGTCGTTCGAACGATAGGGGAATTTGGCCAAGAGGCCACAGACAAGGAACTAAGGACGCTAGCGGACGCAGAGACGTCAGAGCTCACTGGCATGTAACGGTCCGATCGGAGGTCAATGTACTACTTCGATTTCCACTGTCTGGTCATTTTGCCAATCGACAAATAGTGTACAACTATCCATTGTCCATTCACTTGGCTTCGGCTTCGGCACCCTCTGACTTCTTTTTCTTCTTATTCACTCGTAGTGGTTTCGCCAATAGGGCCTTCAGTTCCTCATTCTCCAGCTCTTTCTCGGTCTTAACCAGTTCTGGTTTGTACCAGACAGGTGGATGCGTGATCAGTAAAGGACCGGCAGGAGGGAGGGCGACGGTGAAATGGAAAGCAGCCACAAAGGTATTTGCAGGTGTGTACCTGGTAGACCAATGTCAAAAAGCTCATCTTGTTCAAAGTGACTGTCACTTACACCACCTCGTATGGTTTCACCAGGTTATGCGAAACGGCCTCCTGGAGGCCAAGACGCGCCCTCTTCTCATCCTCCAATACACGGATGTTGATCGGGAATGGCCCAGCCTTCCTCTGCATCTCAGAAAACACGGCCCTAGAATTCTTCAATTTCAATTGATATGTGACCGTCCCTTCCTTTTGATAAATGGTCGTTCTCGAGTCTTCCATCCGTGCCTTGAGACAAACCGATCAGTCGTGATCGCCACCTCAGATAAGGATCGAGCCTACCTTGCCGTCTTCCCCGGACGAGACGAGAATATCGATGCCATACACCTCATCTTCGGCAAACGTGATCGTCTCCATGTCCCGCCTCTGAACCTCAGTGGGGTTCAGGATAATTCGCTTCTTCCCATCGATCACATTTTGCGTCTGTTGACACGAGAGCATCCCTATCCCGAAAGAAAAAAAGTCAATCAAACACAGGTCAGCGCGTCACGATCGCGCATCATCGGCGACCCCAACGGACGCACGCACCCTCGACCGGTTTGCAGTTCCACGCTGCAGCGACCTTTGCGACCGCATCCGTCACCGCCCAGTTTTTGTTCCCAACCTTGACTACCCTCATTGCAGCCTCAGCAGCATACCAAGCCGCCTTGAGCACGTCCGCGCGTCTTCCTTCCACCGGATTTTTCTCGCTGGCGCCGACGACGATCGTTTCGGCGCTGATCGCCGCGAACCCGTCAATGTGTGCCCCGATGTGGATCTTTACGACGTCGTCCTTGGCTAATGTTTGGGAGGAAAGGGAGTCCGAGCTGCGTGATTATGATATGGATGAGATGCGATCGATCGATTTTGATCTAAGGAACGCTCGACGGAGCCATGCCTCGGGCACGAAAGGAAGAAACGCACGTACGCGAGAGGGGAAAAGTGGGCGACGGCATTGTTGACGGAAATACACGTAGGGAAGGCGATCCCTGCATGATCGTTTCAGGTCGGTTAGAAGGCGGGAGATTGGGAACGAAAAAGAGATGAGTAAATGAGCAAAGCGGAGGGAGGTTAGTTGCGTGCCTTTGGGAGCCTTGACGCCTTTGACGAGTTTGTTGTACACCGCCGCGGTTGCCTCTTCGAGGAGCTTGTCCCCCTGGATGCAGAGATCGATAACCTTTGCACCTTCGACGGAGATGGAGACGAGTTCTTTCATAACATCGTTCACGATGTCCCCAGCCGTCTGAGAATTTCGCGATATGATCAGATCTCCCGAAGACGCTTGCACAAAGCGATATGGATGGCATACCTTGTATTTGGTGATATCAGACTCGGATATCAATCGCGGCTTTTCAGCTGGTTTCGGAGCTTGCGCTTCGGCCATAACTATACACGTCGAAGAGGCTGTGAAGTGCGAGGAGTGGTCGTAAGGGAGAGTACAAAGGGAGCGCTCGCCGACAATTGAGTTTGCTAGTAGTAGTAGTAGAGTCCGGGCTACCAGCGGCAGACCAACCTGATTTGGTAAATAAATCTATTCATGCTCCTGAGATTCAGAAATAGCACACATTGGCCATATGATTTACGATGAATATGCTTTGTAACGATTCTGCCTACTATACAAGCTGGTAGTGGTGGTATCGTGCCCTAGAATCTGCTATCTAAATCTGTGCTAATTTCATCCGAGTTTTCGTCCCAGGTATCAAACGTTAGAAGGTATAATAGTCGCGTTAACCAGGTCCTCTGTTCGCCGGTATGGTGTCTTCTTTGAAGCATACGAACCCTCGTAATCTCCTACACAGCTCGAATTTCTCATCGAATTCGATCTCGTCGCTCAGAGGTAGGGAGTTAAACCAGGCGCGCCATTCTGGAGGTTTTCCATGGGGTTCATTCCAACTTAGCTCGGATTGGATGCTTCCTCTGACGGAGGTACGATCGGCCATATCACTTGAACACGTAAGGTCAGTTTCGAATGGAGAGGTGGGCGACGATACTCACTTTTCCCAGTTGATCCAGTCACGCTCGAAATAGTCGCGGAGTGGATTCATGGTTGATTGAACTTCGACGAAATGCTTCTTAAGATATTTTTCTTGTGCAGATCTCACGAGGGAAGGGATAGAAGGATCCTGCCCGTAAAATCTTTCATAAGTACGCCATATTGACTCCTTGCATGCCGTGATTGTCCGGACAGCGCGTGCCAAGTGCATCGGAGCCCACGTCGACACACCCCTGTGAGAAGATTTTCGTTCGAAGGAACGCGTGCTTTCATCATCCGAATCTGAGAATGCTGTTGATGACAACGGCCGAAGCTCGAACAACGTATCCGGATCAATGAGGTCAGGGAGGCCGACGGTCGACCGAGCGCCTCGTTTCCGGGACGAGCTTGGCGGAAGAGGAATCTCGAGAGGTGGATGGGTTCGAATGTCGCGAAACCAGGCGCCAAGATGGAACGGCAAAACGGAGACAAGGTTGGGCGTGAGGAAACTATCGCTCAACATTTCTTCCCATGCTCGCCTGAGCCTAGAGTGATCCCGAGGGTCAGGAGGCGATGGGCATTTAAGATCGGTGCCACGCATGGTAAGCGAGAGGGATGACCACGAAGAGCCCGATAATAAATCCAAATTGCTGCTCTTTGAGCTGGTACCTGCCACCGAGGGATCCGACTTCGTGAGCAATGTAGGATTCGAAACAGCAGTGTTCGAGCTTCGCGGTGAACTGTTTGCAGATGACTCTCCGCTCGGAGGAGTTATGCTCAAACGCGGTGAACTTGAAGATGGGAAGATTAGGTCCTCTTCGATGATCTCGAGTTGGGGGTTAGAACGAAACGCTCTCGGTGTGCGAACGCTCATTCCGTACCTCCAGAACGCCATTGGGACTTAGCACGCGCGAAATTTCCTACAAACGAGGACAACAAATGAGGTACTGGGAATTGAAGACACGACGAGATGCTTACCGCGAGTACGTATCCCCACTATCGGTCATGAAAAAATTCGTCAATAAAGCAACAGGAAGCGACTAGTGCACTAACCTCGTCTTCCGGTATATGGAGGCCCATACGAACCATCCTTACGAAGTCGAACTGACCGTCGCGAAACGGCAACCCGTCAAGTCTGACAGAATGACATGAGAAAGCAATGTCTAGATCGGGCAATGAAGAACCGTACAGGTTACCGTGAACCCATTTCAGTCTACGGGATAGACTTTTGTCGAGTATGGTGAGCTTGGGCTGCACCAGTTGAGCATCGAAGCCCACAATCGTGCTGCCCTGAGAGTCAACCGTATCAATAAAGGTACAGAGATAGAAGGAGAACGATATTCGACACACCTGCCACTGTCTACCGGCTTCGATAGCCCAGAGACCACGACCACAGCCAAGGTCGAGGACGGTCGCAGGAGGGGGTCCGTCAAAAGTATGAAGCGTTAAGCGTTTACAACAGTTCGTTATGAACATATGATCCCAATGGTCACTGACGGGCGGTCACGTGAGGTAATGCGGACAGTAAAACAGCGTCTCGACTTACAAATTTACAATGTCATTCGTGTAGGTGAGCGGTGAAATAACTTCCCCACTAGGACGCCGGTGCATCGGCTCCTTAGGTAGCCGCTTGTCGAGGTCCTTGATAATGGTCACTATCGTCATGGCTAGCCAAAATCAATGGCATCAAAGACGGACTGTGGGGAAGAGGATGGTACTCAGTGATTCAATGAAGGGTCAAATTAAGAGGGAGCGCACCCCAAGGGTCAAGGAAGTGAGGTACTATATAACGGGGGCCTAACGTGAAGGGGGTACCTCGCCGCTCCGCCTGGATATGGTTAGGGTAAGTAGTCCGGCACGAAATTTTACAGTACGGACCACATGAATGGGCGCAGACCTTCAAGGTTGGAGATTTTATACATTTACGACCTTGACAGGGTCAACGCTGACAAGTCTTCCGTCGCTTCACCTCCGCCGGCAAATTCAAAACATTTGCTTCCGAACAAACAAACAAACAAACAAGCTGTCCAGGGTCCCGCATATCCCCCGTTGGTTTTCCGGGGTCCCCCTCGGGAGCGATCGTACGCGTCCGTTGGCACCCCGTCCTCCCTCTCATCCTCGATGCGCTCTACAATACCCGCTCGCCTCCTTAGACCCGCCCTCCCTCCGCTGTCTCTCCGCCCTGCCACGTCGCTGCCCCCGCGCAGGGCCGCCTCCACCTCGGTCGCCCAAGAAAAAGACCCTCAGCTCGGCGACTACCCCGAACTGCCATGGCAGTCTAGCCAAACACTGCCACCTAGAGGCTGGTGGGATCAACAAATGAGGCGCAACTTTGGTGACCCCGTCAGTACCGCGCGGACCCGTGATAGACCAGGTCGTAGCTGACGACACCGTATTGCTAGGTTCCAGAGTGCGAAGAGGTTCTGTCGATGTGGGGGCCAGACATCTCGGTCGTACCTCCTCGGACAGCCTTGTTTCAGTTCACATTAGCGGCTTCAGCTTTCGTTGGTTTCGGCTTCCTCTGCAAATATCTCCTGGTGCCGGAGAGGCCCACCGTGCCTCGAGAGTACCCTTACTCTGGCCTCGTGAAGGAGCTCGGCGGCCTAGAAGAGAACAAAGTATGCACTGCCGCGAAATTTTCTGTTAACAACTAAACTAACTGTTTCATCGTTCTAGGCGAGAGAAGATTCCGATGATGATAGCCAAGAATAGGTGGTGTAGTACTCGACACAGTGCCTTGCTATGGTCCGCCGTCGGACAAGCGTGATCCAAAATGTCGTTAATTAATGCTCATACTTGCCCCGACCGGAGGTTGAATTGGCCAACAGCGGGTCCTTATCATTCCAGACAATCCCACCCGGATCAGAACACCAGATCAGAAAGTATATATACAAACACTATCATCATTCTATATATTCGGAGGAATCCTCGGCAAGACCTGCATCCATTTTCTTTCCATGTTCCGGTCGTGGGCGCAACTCAACTCCAAGGGTCCGCGATAGATTTGGACCAGTTGGGGGATCGTTTCCGTCATCCATACTCTCCTCGGTAGATGTATCTTTAGCCTTTGCACTAGTCCTTTTGCCCGTCTTTCCCCTTGTGCTCTTCTCAACGCCCTTCTTCCGTTTGTTTGATCCCGTTGTTCTGCGGCGTTTTCTTGTTGGTCCACTGTTCTCCTCGGAGGCAAAATCACCATCTTGGGAAGGGGCAGGGGACCCCCCGCGTGGATGTTCGAGTTTCGCACGTTCTTTTCGAAAGTCGGTAACGACCTGTTGCAGTCGCTTACTGGCGTACGCTTGCCTTCTTCGGGGTGCCAAAGACCCGGCTCCCGACTCCACTTCTAAAAACACATTCAAACTACCCTGTCTGTTCGCGGCAGTGGTCTTGCGGCGCCGGTTAGCAACGAACCTCTCAGGGCGACTCGGGATGCATCTCACCTGATTGCGGCGGCTCATTTTCTGAATGATCGGTAGCAGTAGATCGTCAACCTTGCCCTCGTTCCAGCCTAATTCTTCGTGTAAGAAGCTACGTTTCGGGTCCGGTCAGTATTCGCAACTGTTTTGGTTAATGCCAACGCACTGTCGAAGTGCATCGAGATCTGGCATCCCCCACTTGAAAGGCTCCTCTGACGAATCGACGGTTGGATGATAGTAGGCGTCTCTCTGTAAATAGGCATTTCAGGTTAGGGTCGAAAATTGACAGAATGGGGTGACAACCTACAACAAGGGGATTAGGCCACTCTGCCGGAAGATAAAGTTCCCTGAACTTCTTCTTCTGTCGGGTTCGACGAACTCGTCAGCGCGTGGACACCAACGGGGAACTTGCACGCGAGGAGAAACTTACAAAGCGCTTTCTGAACTTGGAATTATTGTCGCCCTCTCGGTCTCGTCCGCTCTGAATCTTGCTCCACCAATCTCTGAATTTGTGAAGGCCGTCCTCGCCAGGAAATTCTTTCATGAGCTCCATGGCTACGACTGGGCCAACGCCCGACAACCCTTCCACGTAATCACTACCGAGTAAGTACGCCAAGCGGACGAGGGCATCGCGCTCGAGGCCAAGTTCGCGGGCCAGATCAGACAACAAAAAGCATTCGACTGTCTTGGATTGATTGAACATGTTCTTGTAAACCCGCAATCCCCCGAAGAGGAACACGTCAGAGTCATCGGTGATGATGCCATCCACCAGTCCTAATGATACGAGTTCAGCACATTGTGCCTCCGCTTCCATCGGAGCGGTGATGTAAGGGATACCAAATAGGCGCAACATGAGCTAGATCAATTCAGTTATAACACACCAAAAGACTTGCAAACATCGGAACATTCACATACCATTATCTGGGAGATCGTATGCTGCGTGATATTTTCAGAGTCGCGAATTGCCGTTTTCTTCTGTCGATTCAACTCCTTGATCTCCTCATCAATCTCGTCCCTGACGGTGTCTAGATCCCTCCCTTTCATCTGGGAGACGAATCGAGCAAACTCCCCTGTTTCTTTATGGGGGTCCATTTCCTGCGCAGCATCCCAGCTTTCTTCCTTGTTCGGTGAACGTTCAATAGCGGACGCATCATTGATCGAGAGTTCGAATTCCCCTGCTGGAGATGGAGATCGGGACCACTCAATGGCCGATTTGTCGCTATCTTCTTCAAGCATAAGGACTGCAGGACTTGGCGCCGTTCGCACCGGAGATAACACTTGGGGCAAATCGAACGATACACGAGCGCCTGACGGTGACCGTGCATCGGCCCCACGGTTGTCTCCGATCATAGACGGAGGTGGAGGTGGAGATAGAGCTGGGGCGAAAACGGTATCCAGAGATGCGGAGGGGGGAGGTGGTACGACAATTTTTTCCATGTCGTCATCCACGTCCGACTCCGCGTCAGCGTCTGCGGGATGCTCCGTAGAAGCCCTATGAAGTACGGGAGACGGTACTGATGGTATTGGTACCGCAGGCAACGGAGGTTCTTCCAATGCCATTGCGGAACTGATCTTATCCTCGTTGAGGGATAGCGTAGAAGATGGGTGGTCAGAGATCGTTTGAGGTAACAGCGATGACGGGGCTCCGAACAACGATGATTGTGTGGTCTGTCGGCCATAACTTCCTGAAGTCCTGCGAAGAGATCCCGCGCCCGCAATCGATAATGCCGTCTCAAGTCGAGACGGGGAAGCATATAAATCGTCGTCGTCGTCGTCATATGAATCGAGACGCGAAGAAGGAGCCCCAGCTACGTGAGCGTGACCAAGAGATTCTCCATCGGACTGTGGTATGCTCTGGCTAGACAAAGGCTTTGTGGATGACGAGTCCAGCGAGGCCTGTATGGCGATGGCAAGCTCAGGATCTTCCTCATCAGACGCCGGAGGATAGAACCGGGGCAGATCATCTTCATCATCCACGTCAAACAACGACTGTGGTTCGAAGCGGCGTTGTACCGGCTGGGATACCGCGCCCTCCTGCGACCGCCTATTAATCGCGCCCAGGGCCATCGTTTGTTGGTACTCCCGAAGGTCAGTATCAAAGGGAGCCGGTGGTCTAAGAAACGTCGTCAGTATAACACACGGCAGAAGGATATTTGTCCGTACATGCTGACTTCCTCCATCTCCATGTCACTATCGCTCTCGCCATCATTGACGGGATCCCGAGCATCTTGGTCTATCTCGATCGGTTTCGTCCGGGTGCCCTCATCTCTGATACCCAGAACCCAACCACCGTCCGCGCCTTCGTTCTTAATAAGGAGATACTCTCTGTTGCGTTCGCTAGCAATACGAACAGGAATGGTGATATGAGCCTTGCCGATACTGTCCGTCGTCATTAGAAGCTGCTGCGTCAGCGCGTTACGTTGCTTCAAGTTCTTGATCTGCTCCCTGGAAAAGTCCAGCGGGGTAGCCGCCTTCCTCAACATGTTCTGCAAGCGCTTGTATGACGTCTGCCTCGACTTGAGCCGAAGATCGCCCACGATCTCGTACTGCACCTCCGTCGGCAGCTCGCGAAAGGCGGGAGACGCGACGTTGAAGTCTTCCGGACGCATATCCTCGATGAACGCGCGCAGCTCTTCCTCGGTGGCCAGACGCGGATCGGGCGCGGTCGTCCGCGTCGCTTTCGCCACTCGGTCATCCATGTTGATCTCGGGCAGCTTGTACGGATCGTGGTCGTGGAACCGGGCTTTCTTCTTCGAAGACGGAGGAGAGACCTGTGCAGTCTTGCTATCGTTATCGTTCTTCTTCGCGGGCGTCTTGAGCACCACGGCGTCGGTGACGTCCTCGAGATACACGGTGTCCACGTCGAGCACGACCGGACCCGATGGAGCCTTTTGCTTGCCCTTGGACGACGACGACGACGGTGCGCTGATGGACATGACAGTGTATAATGAGTAGACCCATCAAAGCATGGCCCCATGACGCGTACCGCGAACCCTGGGCATGCGCGAGCGCTTCCCGTCTCATCTGTGCCGCAAGCAACCTCTCCGCGACCTTGACGTGACTCTCGGCAGCCCCGCTCTTCTTCTTCTTGCGCTCTGTCTATGTGTGCGTGTGTAAGAACCAACATCAAATGCTATAGGCCACGCGCACATACGATCGTGTTTCGTTTCAGCACCGGGGCACCGCCGTCAAAGACGAACACGGGACGGATGCCATAGAACAGGAGCTTGCATATCCGACGAAGAAAGCCTAGGACGGGCGCGTTGACGAGGGCGCGACCTTCCTTGTCGCGCATGGTGGCTTGGAATTGGTAGATCCATATGCTCGAGTCGATAGCGAGGGACTTTCCTTCCATCGTTTCGAGCCTTTTTGAAGTGAGCGTCGTATGCCCCTATTGAAAAGACATTGTACACGCACGGAACTGGACGGCCAACGGGCGCGAGGAGACTCCAGAGAGACTTTACACCCATCCTGCTCACGAACGAGCGTTGTGGTGAATTTCAGTGCATCAATCCCAAGTGACTCAATTGAAGTCGCGTCTCGGAACCGACTACATAAAAACGCGACCAAGTACAACCAACGACAAATGCAGACCGGATTAAACTGAGATGAGTGCTACTAAACGTCCAGAGTACCGAAAAACATGATACCAGGCAAAAAAACAAAGCAATTACGAGGCGAGGTCATCAAAAACTCGGAAACGGGTCATAAAGGCAGCCCTTCAGGTTTTATCCACCGCACGGGGTCCAGCAGGGGATCCTTGTCCAGCGGAGCTGTTGCGCGACGAGTGATTGCCCGGACGAGTCGGGACACCGCCGCCAGCGTTGTTGGGTGAGAATCGCGAGTCAAAGGGAGAGCCGCCAGTCATCTGCATTCCCATCCCACCCATGTTGCCCATGTTTCCCATCATACCCATTCCACCACCCATTCCACCCATCGGCATCCCAGGATTCATCATCGGCATTCCCATCATGGACATCCTCGGATCAAAACCCATTCCACCCCCTGTCATCATCGGCGTTAGGGGAGACGGACCGTGCATCCCATCCCCACCACCCGAGAAGGCCATCATAGCTTGCTGGTAAGCCGCTTGCGCGGCCTGCTGCGCCGCGAACATGTAGGGTTGGCCACCATACCCGGGCATCATGTTAGGGTACCCCATGAACCCACCTGTCATCATCGGGTTCACGGGCTGCATCCCAGTCATCATCGGGTTCATCGGCATCATCTGGTTCATCATCGGATTTCCCATCATGGGGTTCATGCCCATCGGGAATTGACCACCACCGAACATGCCAGACTGAGCCATCTCCAGCTGCTGACGCTGCAGCTCGTCCAGTTTCCGTTGGCGGTCTTCAGCAAGCCTTTTCTCTCGTTCACGTTCCGTCAACGCCGCACCAACGCCACCTTCACGCTTGCGTTCACGTTCGTGTGCCGTGATGGCACCAAGGAGACCACTCTGTGGCGGCGGCGGTTTGTTCGGAACGTTGATCAGAGAAGCACCAGTCTCGCGTGCATGTTCCTCCTGACGTTTCGCAGAACGGTCTTGCTTGTCTTGCATCCCTGCAGAGAGCAAACCGTGCGGCGTGAATGCTTTAGTCATGCTCTGAGACGCGGGCTCGAGTTGTATAAACGTGTCCCTCTGCGCTTGGGGTGTTACCTCCGCAGGTGTTTGATACGTCCCGGGTTGACGACTGGAATCAAGCACTTGCGTCCAGATAGTATGCCGAGCTGGCGTCTGCTGTGGAAGATCGGAAAGGTGGCGGGGTGCAATAGCTTCGTCGGGGGTCCGCGAACGCGTGTCGCTAGCAAAGCGTCGTTGAGGCGGGACACCGAAATAGTCGTCTTGAGTACCAGGGGTACCTCATGCCATCCGTCAGCTCAAACATCACGAGATTATAACTAGAGAGTCACCTTGCGTTTGTGGTCTCGGGACAGGTGGGAGGCCACGAGGGTGTCGCAGTTGAGCATATGGGTTCGCATCAGTTGCAGTGGCAACCTCGGCCGGAGACTGCGTGCGACTCTGAGGCCGGAGAGGCCGAACCGGCGTAACACCAACTGGTGCAGGCGCGGGAGTGGACATTTGACCAGACACTTGAGAAGGCTGTTTGCTACCCGTATTCGAGGGCTCGCCGTCCGAGTCAGCATCCTCTTCCTCAATCCGATAAACATCAATGATATCATTTTCAAATGCTGCATGGCGCGAGCAGGTTTTCTGAAGGTGGA